>JACEGR010005128.1:0-77251 GCA_014170235.1 Listronotus bonariensis
GTTACGAAATTAAAATATAAAAACATTCTTCAGACACAGCAAAAAAATTGTTATTTTTAAAAATCTTTTTATTTGTATGTTAAAAACCAACAAATAATTTCATAAATTTTTGTCCCACCATAAAAGAATGATCAAATAATATGATGATTATAAATATTTTCTATCAGGTTAAAAGCATTTTTTCCTAAACATAGTGGGACATGACAAGCAATGCACATCTAGTTTGTCCTTGCTATTAAAAACTTCAAAAATGAAAGTGGTAGTAAGTATACTCATACTTTTTATGAAATTTGTTTCACCCGCATTTTGTGTGAAAGCTACTTGGGCATCTATATTGCAAACTTTGCTTTAGACAATTTTATTTTGTTTTCTTATAATATGGCCAAGGAAACCAGATCTTTTTATCCCAATCTTTAAGTTGGTTGTCATCATAGGATTAAAAATAGATCTGGCTCCACGAATACACAGTTTTTCTTTTAGAAACAACTTGGCCTTCAAAGTCATTGTCTGAACTTTCAGAAGAAATATCCTCCCTATTACCCTTATCTCACATTTCATAAAGTTTTTCCTGTTATGATTATTAGCCTGAATGGCAAAGAATGATGTTAGCTTGTATAGACCATGTCCAAAATAAATACTCCTTTCATGTACGGTGTGATAAAATTTAAACTTAAAAAAATAGATGAAAACATAGGGTAGAATTTTCTTTTTTAAATTTTCTTTAACAATAGTTAATAGACTGTTTAGTATTATGTATATCATTATATTTATAAAGCAAAATATAACAAGAAATTGTTTAAAAATTACCCTAAATACCTCGCAAACACACCTATAAAACACTACTAATGAAATTAATTTACCGCCGTACAGTGGGGCCATTGTGCTCAAAAGTTGGCAATAATTCAATAAATAATTGGACAAACCTTAAGCATTAGTGGGCATGTTTAAAGGAGTGCAATTTAATAAACCATTTACAATTTAAAGGGTTTAGTTTCAAAAATTTGTATTTAAGGTTTTTTTTAATACCCCAAGATATTATGAGGATATTAAAAAGTCCTTCCCCTCATTTATCTGTTAAATGCGACAGAATATCGACATCGAGTAAGTCGATCCAGAGTTACCAGCGTTTGAAGTTTAGCTCCAATTAGCCCAGTCGCGACTAGTCGCGCCAAACTTACAAGCCAATGGCCATGAAAACCGCACTGCTTAGTATTTAAGTATTTAAGCCAGATTTTATTTCTTAGTCTGGAAGGACTAAGTCGATTTTTAAAAACAAAGTGTCGTTGAGAAGAAGTGAAAAAGGCCTTTTAAACAAGATGCTACACAACCCCCTTTCAATTAAAAATAATAATAATTCCCACTGTCAGTAGGCCACGTGACCACCCATTAGCTTTAGGTATCTTTCTGGATCTAAGTAAAGCCTATTACTATGTTAATCATGAAATTCTGTTAAAGCTACAAAAATATGGTATAAGAAGTAATGCAAACGACCGGATTAGATTATATCCCTTAACTAGACAGCGACAGGTTATTGTGAAAGACAATGATGTCATTGCAAAATTAAATATTAAACGAAAAACACAGGGATGTATAGTCGGACCACTCTTATTAATATGATAATATAACTTTACTTTTTTATTAATATATATATATATATATATATATATATATATATATATATATATATATATATATATATATATACATATATATATATATATATATATATATATATATATATATATATATATATATATATATATATATATATATGTATATATATATATATACATAAACTAACCAGAACTAAAAATGCAAATGAAGAGGCATTTTCGAATACAAATAAATTATTTTCTCAGAACCAGTTAGTTGTTAATAATTCGAAAACAAATGAATTCTGTTTCGTACGGAATAAGCTAAAATACCACTATTTGATAATCTTAACCTTGGAAATAATGTAACATCACCAAAGAAAATGGACACCTGCGACTTGTGATTGTGTTCAGCGACCAAAAGAGCTTTGCGAACTGTCACCGGTTTAATGGTTAACTTACCACAGCGGGATTACTCGTCATGCGCATGGGAGGTTGTTTTTCCGGCTTGCTATTGGCTGTTATAAATGTCAAAACTCTTGACTTTCACATGTTCAATATGGCTGATGTTTTGTGATTGTTGTGGCTGTATATTTGTTTTGTGTTTTATTCGGTTTGATTTTACGTGTGACCTGTGTTATAGATATAAATTATTGAAACAAAAGTTGTGAAAATTTATGGGTTTTTTTTAATAAATTATTTTTTAAATGATTTACGTTGTTTTTTTTTGAATAAAAACAAATTTACACTTTATCTAGGATTTATTTATGTAACAAAACATTATATACATTAATATTTTATATACATACGTAAAATATATTTAATAAATATCTTGCTGGAGGTAAAAGCACAATAAACCAATAGAGGATGTCTGTGTGCGCCACTCCCTATTTAAAAAATTTGCTTGAACTGTACAAGACAGACAAATGATCAGTTTAAAAAGTATTATTAGTGATAAAAATTATACTTAAGCGAAAAATAAAAAGGCCTAAAGCCTAAACACTTAAAAACTTAATAACTGACCCAGTTAAAGTACAAATAAGATATAATGTGTGTCTACTTAAGTTCGTACCATAAGGCAAACTTATTATTAATTTTACGAAAAAATTTAATCATTCGATAATAATTGTTTTCAGTGGTAGGTATATAAAATATTTTAAAAATATAAATTTATATTAAGAGGAAAGTATACTTAGTTTTGTCAATATTAAAAAATTTGTGGAAAAATATTTTTAGGATTAGGATTATTTCTATGCAATAACTAACATTTTTGAGCTTCTTTTACAAAAGTATTTCATTTCAAAATAAACTACGCTTTTCTTAGTATAAGTAGGTAATATTAACTTATAGACTATAATACCTTTCAACTAAATAGGATTAACATAAATCTAAAATTTATTTGGTTGGTAAGTTTGAGCATGCTATTTTCATATATTTCTTAAAATTATACACTTCTTTTACATTTAGTACCATTTTTTATGCTAAATAAGTACTCTCGCAATAAAAGTTTAGTTTTCAAGAAATAATTCTATTTAGATTTTTATTTTCAGTTCTCATATCCCTAAAATTTATACTTATACATTTTTACATTAACCTATTCCAATCTAAGAAAAAAATAGTCTACCAAATAGATTTTAATACACCATTAGCACTAAATTAGCAATTTTTGGTCATTAAAATATTATAAAATAGTATAAACCACGTTTTACACTTTTTATTAATGTTTTATGTATATTTACTTAATAAATCAATGTTTTTGAATATACCGCCGATTTTGACATTGGGAGTGCGTATGCGCATGCCCTGCCATCCCGCAGACCCTTTCTTCAAATTATGCCACTTTTCGAAACGGCGATTGATCCTCTATCCTTGTCTATTCTGTTTAAACATCACCAGGAACTAGTGCAAAATTTCTGGAAATCCACATTAATGAGTTTTTATATTGAGTACTCACATGACTTACATAAATAAAACTTGTTTAAAACTGGAAAGTGTCTGATATGGAATTAAAATTGTAGCTCAATATATGAATTTAAAGATTTTCAAAATTTTATACATTTTATACAAAACATATAACGTCTGTTCATTGTACAAAAAAGAACCAATAGATCAATCAAAAAGATCGTATTTAAAGATTCTTGTCGAGGTGTATTTAAACAGATTAATATTTTTGCTGTTTGGGTTATAAGTATAATTATTATGAAGGTCTTTTATTTGTATTAAGGCATTAAACATTTACAATTTAAAGGGTTTAGTTGCTAAAATTTGTATTAAAATTATTATTTTTTAAATATTCCAAGATATTATGAGGATATTAAAAGTTTTTTCCCTCATTTATCTTTTAAATGAGACAGAATATTGAAATCGGGTAAAATTTTAATTAAAGGGAGTCACTACTTTTGACATTAAAATAAAATCTGTCAAGGACGCACTAGCAACTGTTTTAAATAAAGAGAGGGGTCATATTACACATTGTTTAAAAAGCCTTTCTATTCTGTACTTATCAACGCTCTATTTTTGAAAATCGGCCTAGCCGATCTGCCTGCGCAGCGCTTAGGTAGACAGGTATTAAATTTTGGCAAATTTTAAATGTATTTGACCACGCCTGCGCTTAATCAATTAAAAAATACAGTACGTTTTTTTAATGGTCTTTATTAATTAGCTTAGTGACTTAAGGGTCCGATACTTCGGTTTTTGAGTAGAAGCAAATGCTTTATACAGTGAATAAAGTATGTCAACATTAGTAGATTTTTGAACAGACCCACCTCAAAAGTCCTGCTGGCACTCCCCACCCCCCTCAAAGTTGGTTAAGGGATTGATATAGTTTTTTTCTAATATCTTCTAAACGGTAAATGATAAAAAACTGATTTTAGTGTCGTTAGATAGAGCACAAAATTCTGCAAAATAGTAATAATTAAAATTGTATTTTTGCTTATTACGTAAGAATCTCCAATATAGAAAAAGTTGGAGGGGAGCATCCACAAGGCATTTTTTACCATATATCTTCCAAACCGTCTAACAAACAAAAAAATATAAGATACAAAAAATTAAGGCCAAAGTTTTCCCTATCGAATGGTGTAACATTATACTATTTTCTTTTAAATTAAAGCTACCAGTGGCGTACAAAAGTAGCACTACACCAGTATAGTAGGTAGGTAGTTAAAAATAGAAATTTTAAATGTTATACTTTTATTTTATTTTTTTCAGAATATTTCTCACTTTAGTTATATTAATTTGTAATATTAGCTTATTGCGCATAATAGTGATTATAAAAATAATATTTTTTGTTAAGACTCTACAACAAAAGAAAATCGAAGGGGAGTATCCATACGGCACTTTTTACCATATATCTTTCAAACCATTAACAAAAAAATAAACAACATAAGCGACAAACCACAAAATTATCATTTAGACTATTATCTTTTAAAATTAAGCCACCAGTGGCGTACCAAATTAGTACTACACCAATAAATAACCTAGAAATCGAAATATTTAATGTTATTCTATTAATTTTAAAAGATTATTTTTCACTTTAGATTTATGAATTAATAATTATATTTTACATTTTATTTACTTATTTCTTTTGTTTTATAATTTGATTCATTATATTTTTAAATAAATAACAACAGTATTATAATAACTTTTTATTATAAAGATAACAACAAATATGGCTTATACAGTGTGTCCCAGGATTGTAAATAAATGTATACAAGAGGACAAATTCACCAAAAATTTTGGATAGTCCACACTAATAAATACAAAATTTGATTTCAATTGGTAATATACAGGGCAAGTTATAACTAAAAATATGAAAAATGACCAAGAATAAAGTACCTTTATTTTTAAAAATAAGACAAAATTGTATAGGTCAATGTTGTAAAGAACTAAATTTTATGTCAAAATTTAAAGTTAAACACGTTAAGTAAAAAAAATATTTTTCTCAATTTTTTATCTCGCCCTGTTTAATACCAATTGAAGTAAAGTTTTGTATTTATTAGTTTTGGACCATGCGACCGGTCTGCCCAAAATTTCGTTTTAAAATTCAAAAATTTTTGTTCCATTTGTCCTCTTGTAACATCTATCCTGGGACACACTGTATATAACATCAATAAAAAACAAACACATTATTACACAACCTAAAATACCTAATTACAACATTCCGCACACAAACATAACCTGGTACATTTTAAAATTTTTTAAAAAACATTTACAATTTGTGCCACAAATCTTACATTTACATTTTAATAGTGTATCAGATGATATTTTTCCATTTTTTAAAGTGGTCCACAGTGGTGTCCATTTAGTATTCTCTAAAATCCATCCCCATTCAGATGGACATGGAAGTTCAACCACTGGTTGGCAGAGATTTCCCCAAACAAATCCTGCTTGATAAATGAATTGAATAATGTGAAGTGGTAAAGCATTCATTGTTGGGGGTAAATTCTCAACCGTTCGGTTTTTTGGGCATAAGTTGCATTCGACAAATATCAATGTTGCTACTATCAGAATGTTTATCGTAAAATGGTTACAACGAATTTTGAGATCACACTTAATTGCCGAGATGAAGGTTTTTTCGAATGCTGCAATAAATCAATGAAAGTAGCTGTAACTTCCGGAAAAGATTCCCAAGCTTCCCAACACTTTTTTTTCCTTTTCCATAAAAGGAGGACGTGGTATCGCAACCGGTTAGTGAATGAAAAAAGAAAGGGCTAGACTTTTTCATTGATTTTTTTAGCAATTTCGATACACGAAATATGTCTTACATTTTTACCAGTACCAAACTCAATCCACACGTCTTGATTTTGATTTTTGTACTGGTAATTTTTTTCCGTATATAATAATAGTAATATGATTATTTATTATTGTTAGTATGCAGAATTAGAAATAATTATAAATTAATAAAACTAAAGTAAAAATATAAAAAAAAATTAAATGTATAACATTAAAAATTTCTATTTTTAGGTACTATACTGGTGTAGTGCTACTTTTGTACGCCACTGATAGCTTTTTTTAAAAGATAATAGTATAATGTTATACACCATTCGATAGGGAAAACTTTGGCCTTTATTTTTTGTATCCTATATTTTTTTATTTGGTGGATGGTTTGGAAGATATATCGTAAAAAGTGCTGTGTAGATGCTCCCCTCCAACATTTTTTTTGTTGTAGAATTTTACTAAATTAACAAAAATACAATTTTTAGTGTTACTATTTTGAAAAATTTTGTGCTCTATCTAACGACACTAAAATCAGTTTTTTATCATTTACCGTTTAGAAGATATTAGAAAAATACTATATCAATCCCTTAACCAACTTTAAGGGGGTGGGGGTGCCAGCAGGACTTTTTGGGGTGGGTCTGTTCAAAAATCTACTTATGTTGACATACTTTATTTACTGTATAAAGCATTTGCTTCTACTCAAAAACCGAAGTATCGGGCCATTTTTGAACAATAAGTCACTAAGCTAAATAGGCTTTTTAAAAATCGTTTTAATGGTGATACTAGTGATAATATACATTGTGGGATATAAGTATACAGGGTAAGTCAGAAGAAGCCTGAATGAGCATATTTACTTGTTATCCATAATTGTTTTAATTTGTTTTTTGTAGGTATGTAGCCAGGCATAAACTTATCATTTTAAACTATAAAAGTTACTTAGGAAAACCGAATTTTAGCGGCGTCTTTTAAGGGCACATATTTTATTTTATTATAAAATACATCTTTAAGGATTTCCTTAAAAAAAACTTTTATTTTCTAGTTTTTTATTTAAAAAAAAGTCTTGACGGCATTCTGTACAAATTTAGTTACCCTACTGCATAAACTTTTATAAAAGATAAAGAAAAAACTGGAAAATTACAAATAAAAACGTTTTTTTTATTTATTGCTGGCTATATGGGCCATCTATATAAATTGTAAAAAACAAAAAATCTTAAAAAAAAGATAATTACAAACTGCATTGACATCAGTTTTAGACATATATTTTGATCTTTAACTTATTATAAACGGGGCAAACTAGCAGCGGCATCTTGCTCAATATTACAATGGTCATTACCACGAAGAATTTTAAAGAAACCTTTGTCACCCCAATCAGTGTTCCATGAGTTGGCACATAACCAGTATGGAGCATCATTTTCAACACCCCATCCCAGAATTTTGACGGCGTGACCTCCAACTAAGGTATTTCTTGTACGGATGTAAACTCCTAAAATTAAATTAATTTATTTTTTCATATTTTAATATGTTACCTTGATAAAAAAATAATCAAAACTACAAACACTGTATAAGAAAACTTTAATTTAAATTGGGCTTGGAGAATCAAAAATCCTTGTTATAATAGTGTTTGTTTTAGAAAAAGCGTTTATTTTTTTGTGGGGTAACTGGCTCAACCTAAAGTCTATATTATTCATTTCCTTTTTTTTTTTTGTTGATGTTATCCACAATTAAGAGCTTATATTATGTACTACACCCAATAGTTGTAACTGTTTTAATAAAATTAAAAATATTTGCTTATATGAACAAAACGAATGTTTTTGCTTTTTAACATAATTTATTGCACAATAGTACTTTATGACAAAATAGCTAAGCTAAAAAAGTTATAATCTTTAGCATTTTAATTATTTTATTACTTACCAGATTTGTAACTTAAGAAATCCTCATATATAGACATTGAAGCGTCAACAGGTCCATTTTTATAAATTTCTAATTGGATTTGTTTTTCATAAGTAAAAGCATCTACACTTTGCCCATAGGTCTTGGATTCCTCATAGTCAAGAGAAGAATCGGAACAAGTCTTAGTACAAGTAGGAGTATCAAAATCTAAAGTACTGCATTGAGGTCTGCTTCCATTGTCAACATGATGTTCACAAGGTTCCAGTGTGTAATCTTTGCATCCTTGATTGGATTGATAAAGTCCACCGGTAACAATACCAGATCTTCGCCAATATTCCCATGCTGGGCCAACCCATCCACCTTCACATCCCAAACCGCATCCTTCTAAAGGGCCGCAACATGATAATAAATCTTCAGCGGAAACGTATACTTGTTGCGTTCCATTTGAATGAATGCAAATTCTATCAGACATTGCGTTAACTGCACCAAAAGCCTAAAACCAACCGTGAAATCATAAGGCTAAGAAATGTAACCCATTTTACAAATACAGTTTAAAAAAGTTGGACAAAGTAACCCTCACCACTAGAGTTTTTAAAACCTTATTAAAAAATATCTGTTTTAGTCAGATACGTGACTATGAAGTCCGACTTATAGTGGCTTTGGCAGGTACCAGGTACCAAAGCTGAATTTTAGGTATGCTACTTAAGTACCTATAAGTAATTATTTTTCCAGTCACCAGACAGTTTTGACAGTTTTAACCACTTGACAGAGAAACATTTTGGGATGGCCTAACTGTCCGAGAAGGTCCTATTTTTCTGTTATTTAACAATACAGGGTTTTTGACAACTTATCCCACAAATTATAAAAGGTAATTTTACAATAAAAAATAAAAAAACTTTGTATTAATAATGTCCTAAACGTCTTAACTTTTGAATTACAGGGTGTTAAAATTTAAAAAAATATATATAAAAAAATAGGGACGCCTCCTATGCACTAAAAGAGCTTTTTGGCATAAATGAAAAAATCAATTTTAACCAATTTATTAAACAATAATAAAATTAAATAATGTCCCTTTTTTCGTAAAACAACACAACAACAGAGAATACCTATATATTAATTTTAGTCGTACATAAAATATTGTTTGCACCAAAAATGAGAATTGATCTAAATATGTAAATATTTTTAATTCCTCCAAGTAATGCCGATTTAGGGAGATTTGTAAAAAGTAAAATCCACACAAAAATATTATATAGGTACTGGAGTTCAAGTATAGTTTGTTTTTTTTTACTTTTTACCCGTTCTTATATCTTATATACAGGTTCAGCCAAATAAAAAGGTAGATACAAATAAACGTGTTGAACACTCTGGTAGAGATTATACATAGAATGTCGGCATGTAAAAAAGATGACGCATCAGTCCTACTTTGTTGTTGCTTTACGGGCCTAAATACAGTTAAACTTTACAGAACATGAATAATGTTTGCATTGTATTTTTGTTAAATAATTTTAAAAACTGGCGCATTTCCCCCCTCACCAGTCAAACTTAAATACACCTGAAATCTATGTATCCCGACATTGGCTAAAGAATTCATGGCAACCCTATGTAAGATACTACTGTGTAAAAAAATTACATGCCAATTTATTTTCTGTCATTTAATTTTGACATAGGCGTGTGAAAACTTTTTAAACGGCGTGGCGTATGCAATAGCTATTTACGTTACTAGACCGGAAAATGGTATTTTACGGGTCGACGAAAAACATTTACAGGGCGAGCCGTAGGCGAGTCCTGTAGTTTTGAGGAGACCCGTAAAAATTATTTCCGGTCGAGTATCGTACATAATTTATTTTTTTTAATTGACCGGAAAAAAAACTGTGTAAATTTTTAGTGTTATATTTAAACGACAATAAGGCAAGGCTGCTTCAATTATTTCATCTGGATTTTCCATGTCTGACTCCATTTTGGCAAAATGATGATTTCTTTACTTTACAATATCTTGAACTGTCAAATAGTAAAAATTGAACTCTGACAATTTTTGTCATGGCTAACAGGATTTTTTGATATCAGGGACCGGAAAGTAAATGAGAGACCGGAAAGTAAACTAGGGACCGGAAAGTAAATTAGTCCTGTAAAATAGCATTTTCCGCTTCAAAAATTGAGTGAAAAATTCAATTTTCCGGTCAATTAAAAAAAAATTTACACAGTCCTGTCAACAGTTAAAAGAATAAAAATAATAAAAATCACATATTATTCCTTATTTTTTGCTGTCGTAGAAAAAGGATCGTATAACTTGTAGCACTCGCCTACACCTCGTGCACAAACCTCATACTTGTGTGCAAGGAGTCTTTTCGATGATTCAAACTTCATATACTACCATTGCTTCTACCTATGTTGGGATTGTACACCAACAAATTTTCAGCTTTGCAAAGCCGCTCGCGGGCTCTTGGACTATAAGTAAATAGTTAAGGAAATACGGAATAAAAAAAAATATTTAATTACCAAAGCAAAGCAAACATACCAAAAAAGAACAAAAATAAGTAACTTAAAAAAATAAAAAAGTTACTGCATTTCTACAGTCACACTTATCAATTAACCGAAGTAACCTATAGATTCAATTCAAACCCCAACTTTTATTAAGACACGTGGTGCCCAACGAGGGTTGCTAAAAAAAAGGGGACCATTATGAATCATCGGAGAAACATGGCACCCAACATGGCGCGTCGGGGAAACATGGTGGTCAACGTAGAGTATCAAAAAATATAGCAATCACGGGAGAACTTGGCGTCCAATGTGGGGCTCGAAGAGACATGGGGCGAATAAGGAACAAGGTGATTATGAGCCACTGATCTGGATTTATTGCCAATGTTATCACCTGCGCAAAATAAAAGGTATATTCATGGGCAAAAATGGGTTTGTGCGCTTGGGTACCAGTCATTTTCTGTCGTCATCAACTGTTAATGCGCCTAACGGTCGGCATTATCGGGCATAATTTATTAAAGCATTGTCTGGGTTTTCTGTTCGGAGTATGGGAAGCACGGTAAGTCAGTTTCGTATTTGGCCATGGCTTTTAAAATACGCATGCTCGTAAACCGATTTGTTTACTTCGCGAGATCATCATATCGTAATCTGAAAAGGGCTTCTAGTCACTGAATCTAAATGTGGGTAATTTATGTCGTAGGTTTTTTAAAAATAAAATCATAGTTTTTCTTTTGAACAAAACCCAGAAGAAAATAAATATAGGAAAAAACAAGTAGTCTACAGGTTATTGGTGGACATAAGATTTTTTTGGATTAAAACAATAAATTTAATAATGTCAAATAGCTTTTCTTTAAATATAACTAATTGTTGACAAAAATGACGTTTTTTTTTTAAAACAGAACCACTAGTTTTAAGATTCTGTGAGAAAGCACATAGGATGTTCACATATAAGAAGAAAAAATACTTTCTGGTTTAAACAATAACATTTTATTGCAATGGAGGTTAATAAAGAAACCTTCTAAAAGAATCATGTTTACAGAAAACATTAGATTGTTTAAAACTTCCTTTAAAAACACAATCAAGGTATCATTACTTTGTGTTGAATACTAATTCACTTAAACCAATGTTTTGAGTTGTCTCAAGGTACCAGATTATTTTGGTGGCTTAATAACGTTATATCAAATTTTTAATTCTCATTACGCATATTAGAATTAATTTCGACAATTTTAGGCACTTCTTATTGGCTCTTACTGATGTTATTTCTTTTGTTACAATAATCATATCAATTTTAACCATAGTTATAAAATTAAATTTCTAATTTAGAAGAATCATGTTTGCAATCTTGTCTTACCCAACCTGATCCACAATTTGATTGATCCCGAATTTGCTTAATTGAATCGCAGTTTGGCCAAGCTTCACGGGAATCAAACGATTCAGGTACAGGTTCGCTGTCATTGTGAGGGTTGGCTTTGAATAAAAAATGAGGGGCGGATGAACGTGGTAAAACACCAGAAGCCATTTTCTTAACTCTTTCCCAATCTTTAACTTCAAAGTTTTTCCCGCTTTCCATGTTGTTGCTTTTTCATTAATTAAAGCAATATATTCATCTGAAAGTGGGTGAATGTCCACAACTGCACCGGAAATTGTAGATATGGTTGCAAGCACTGCAAATGCCTCCAAGTACTTCATTGTTATGCCCTAAAAATTAAGTATATTTTTTACATTTAAAAAATGTTAATATCGAGAAAAATGCATGCTTTATGGAGAGCATTATTTATGAAAAATAATGTTAACTCGTAAATTCAATTGTAGCTAAATCAGATTTCTTTTGCAACGAGGCTAAATTTAATGTAGTATTTTGGAAAGTCCAGTAAGTCAAGTCCGGTCTAAATCTATTTGACCAAAATTGGCAAACCCAAAAATTAGCCTTTTAAAAGAAAAAAAAGGCCCAACAGATAAAAAGTTATTATTAGTTAAAAAGTGTGCAAGTTTAATTTGGCCCACCCTGTATGTACTATATTTGGGGGAACAATCACGGTTAGCAAGAAAATTAGGCTCTAATTAATTTATTCCTACTGACCTAGTTGCTTTTTAAATGCGACATGGGGGTGAGATTTCTATAGCTATGGCTAATAATTTTAAAATATAGTTTTTTTAAAGAAGTTCATTGCCTTATGTTTACTTTTAAATAATTTTAATAAATATATATATACAGCGTGTCCAAGATAAGGATCCTAAGCATGGGAATCTCAGTACCTATTGGAGATACAGCTTAGGTTAAATTACAAAAAAGTTGTGTTTTTTAAAGCTTATTTACATGCAGTATAAAAACTTGAAAATTTTATATATATATTTTTTTCTTTTTTCAAGAAACAAAATCTTTGTTAATAATATGTTTTAGTAAATCATGTTGTCATGTAAATATAAGAGTACACATTCTTTTTACCAGCAAAAATAACAGAGAAAATTTTAACTGGAAAGCACTCTTCTTTTTATCGTAACTAAAGCATTTCCTAAGAATTTACTTTAGCAATAAAAAACTTTTAACACACTTATCTTAAAAAAATGCGATGCGATATTTAAAGAACTTTAAACCTTTATATAAAGTGTTTTAAAAACATACGCCATCGTCCGGAGAGAAGTTTCTTATGCAAAAATAAGAAAAAAGTTCATACCCATAAACATGGCTCCGAAAACGCATCTTTTTCGAGATACAGGGTGTTAAAGTTTAATTGATTTTTCATTTTTTTTTTAATAATTGGAAAACGAAGTTACCGATTGGAATGAAATTTGAGGGGCAAATTTTGCATTATAATAGAGCATATTAACAGTAAAAAGCTGTTAACAGCTCTGCCAGTGGCGTACGTACAGAGTCCCAACCATACTTTTAAGGAGAAAATAGGTACGCCACTACACAGCTGTTAACAGCTTTTAATTTTATTATGCTCTATTATAATGCGAATTTGTCTATCAAATTTCACTTAAAACGGTTCGTGGTTTTTAAATTATTAAAAAAGAAGAAAATGAATTAAACTTTAACTACCTGTATTTCGAAAAAGAGGCGTTTTCAGACCCTTGTTTATAAATATCTTTATCTTAGTTTTGCATAAGGAACCGACAATGGTGTATGTTTTTTAAAACGCCTAGAATACAATTAATTTACCAAAAGACATTTGTAATTATTCCTAAAAATCTGACAGACATTTGGTTTAGAGTTAAAAAAATTTCTCAATATTTTATTTAGGCAATATTGCCCTAAATAGAAAGGTTTAAGCTTTGCGTTTTAGAGTTTTTTAAGTAATTTTTATTAGACTGCTTAAATATTTTGACATGTGCGTTTTTATAGCTTGTTTCTACTTAATACCTATTTTAACGTTCAAAAAATGGTTTTATTTTATAATTTTATTTTCATTATAAGTAGTATTTTATCTTTAAGCTAAGAAGCAAAGATATTATTATTTGTGTAATTTTTATTCTGTAACATATACTGGAATTAGAATACGAAAATATTAAATAGTACATTTTGTAGGGTATGAACCTTTTTTCTTTTAAAATTTTTTAGGAGCCAGTATATACAGGGTGTTCCTTAAATACATGCTAATATTTAAGGGGCTGATTTTTGAACTCATTTGAAAAAAACTTTATATGGACATAGGCCCTAGACGTCTTGGCTTTTGAGATACAGGGTTTAAAATGTTCAAAAAAACAAAAAAAAACACTTATTTAAATAAAAACTATTATACTGAATACAAATATTATTTAAATAAGTGTTTAGTATTTTGTTACATAATTGCTAATAACAAATTATAAAGAAAAAAGTCCCGCAAAGCTTCTTCTATCGTCTAAAAATATGGAAATAATTGTTTTTTTCTCTTAAACTAAACAAGATACAGAAAAAAATTAGGAGACATAAAAGTTGTGGTTTTATTTACCCAGAAGAAAAGATCTTCATGAATTTGTCTTTTACTCAAACCTAAACAAAAATCGAATACCGAAATTTTAATACCAGGATTCGAGTACAGGACCTGTACTACAAAGCAAGTATTCTAATACTTAAATGGTTTATCCGAATACTGAAATTTTGGATATCAGGATTCAAATACAAGATCTTAATAATGATATATGAATACAAAGCAATTATTTAAATACTATGATTTAAAGACGGTTTTTACAGTCTATATTTCGAATTCCGACCAAAAAACAGTCAATTACCGAATGCCAAACACACAGATGTATTTGAATATCAGCCAAATGTATTTTTAATAGGTTTAAGAAAACCAAGTATTTGAATACTAGCCAATCTGATACTAAATAATATTCTTTTTATTTTTTGTGCTTATTTTTATTAAATTTATCGTGTAAAGACGGTAGGTTGCTTCACAAAGTAAGTTCATTGTTGTTTGTACAACATGATAGACGATATTTAGGATAATTTTTGTGTTGATCTTTTTAAAATATTGGGGCTATACAAATATATTTTGGTAGAATTAAAAAATAATAATTAATATATATATATATATATATATATATATATATATATATATATATATATATATAAAGATAAATATACTTGTTACTTACCAAGAAAGGTACCGGCGTAGACTTCAATTACTGGACAAGTTTCTTAATTTTTATATTCTTAGCACATCCTTAAGTGGTGATAAGCTATAACACACATTTTGTCACGTACTTAGATACTTAAAAAATAAATTATTTTGGCAGATTTACGTGCCAGATCTTATCAGATATAATAAGTATAGCCTAAAAAACTAAAAAAAACACCCTTTAAAGCACGTTGACTTTAAAAAGTTTTAAAAAATCTTAAAATAATAATGATCGAGAAATATAAGTATTTTTGTAAAAACGCGTCAGGCCCACGCTTTGTTACAAAAATACTTGTATTTTTGTTCATTAATATTTCAAGATTATTTTAAAAATTATTTTAAACTTTTATTTTAGTGTACTTTAGCCTGTTTTAAGTTTTTTTTAACTATTATTATTTTAAACTTCTTAGTTTAATATGCCATAAAAGCGTGACTTTAGTTTTTTAAACTCTATTTGTTTTATTTTGAAATTTGGGAAGTGTATTTAATTTACTTATATAAAAACTGAGTACCGCACAATTTTCACTGTTCATTTTACATTTATGAATTTGAAAACGTTTTTTAATTAAAATACGTCAAACATAATATGTAAAAACAGACACAATAAAACGCTCAGAACAATTGTGTATTTTTAAAAAACTGTGTTTAAATTTGTATTGTCTCACGTGTTATTACTTAACTTAAAACCATTATAATTTATTCTTTTTAGGTTATTAATGTTATTATTTTTTTAAGTTGGTTTTATTTTCTTTTTTTTTTGTTAAAACCTATTTTAAAAACTATATGGTAAAGTAAAAACATTAGGAAATCCGTCTGTAAATTGTTAGGATTACCGCAAATCCGTATTTTTACATTAAACTTTTAGTTACTTATGGGAAGCATTAAAATGAACTTTGGTATGAAAAATTAAAATTACGTTGTTCAAACTAAAATTTTAAATACTAAATGCCCATTTAATTCTATCAACCCTCCTTCCCCAAAGAAACTTTGCAAAATTATAGTGTAAGCCACCTAATAAACTTTATAACTTAATTTGTAAAAAGAAGTCATCTTTACTAATTTTGTGTTTATACTTTGTTCTTAAAAGAGTACTCCAGTCAAAGTCAAAGTCAAAAATCGCTTTATTTATCATAGGCAAAACCTTGTTGACAAGCTTCCATAAACCTAGTATATACATACTTAAAATTATACAGGATCATAAAAAAGAGTAATAATAAAAAAAACAATAAATCAGCCAAACAAACAACAATTCAGTTAAAAAAAACAGTAAAATTGTATTAAAAACATATTTAAATAGTAAAAAAACAGTAAGAAACTGATAAAAAAAACAATAAAATATCATAAAAATAGTACAAATAATATAGAATTAGAAATTAAATATCAAACATAGTCATAAGCTATCCCTAAAAAACTTCAACGTGTAATATGCCTTTCGCAATAAAATATTTTTTAACCTTCTCCTAAACATTTTTAAGCTGGCTGCATTAAGACCTTCATATATGAGGGAGTTCTTCGTGAGCGTAGACTTTGGAATTGGCAAGGATAAGTCATTACATGTTCTTTTTGCATAATGATGAATCTGGTGCTGATTTTCCCTGCATCTTTTATAAACAAGAGACGTCGTTTCAATAATTCATATGCAAGGTAAAGTTAAAAATGTTTGTTGAATACACAAGGGTCTACAGTGATCCCTGGACTTTGCACCGCACACATATCGAACAGCTCTCTTCTGTAAAATGAAAACGGAATTAAACTGATACTAACTGCAGAAGCCCCAAAATGGAATGCCGTATCCTAAATGTGATTCCATCAGACAGAAATATACATTTCTTTCCATGAACCTGCCCATTCGGGGCTGAATAAAATTTAAAAAGTTTGAGTCCCTTGAAATCTTATTAAAACTGGCACACATAAAATTGACCGGCGATTTTAGCATTATATTAGTCCTAGCTCTTTCACACATAAAGGTTACAGAGTTTCTAGCGTTCAATCTAGGGACAAAAAAATTAATTTGATTTAGCAGGTCAGGACAATCAACCTCACCGTGCAGCAATTCAAACAAAAAGGTCATGGAGGCAGACACCCTCCGTAGTTTTAAGCTGTCAAAACTAAATGTTTCCAACAAAACATGGTAATCCGAGCCTCGCTGTGGATAAATCCCATCTGTTTTAAAATTTAAAAACTTTAGAAACCTTTTCTGGACTCTATCTATATTATTTATGTGACAATCATAGTAAGGATTCCAAATCAGTGAGGCATATTCAAGTTTCGAACGCACATATGTACAAAAGAGGGTTTTTAGAACTCTTGAATCGCTAAAATGCTTACAATTGCGCATAGTGAAGCCAAGTGTCCGACCCGCCGCAAGAATTACTTGGTTGATGTGGTCAACGAAAGTTAATTTCGAATCAAACAAAACCCCCAAATCTTTCAGCGTACCAGCTCTTTCCAAAACTACCGATATGGAATAGGGATACTGAAAAGGATCCTGCTTACGAGTTAACTACTTGACACTTAGCTGCATTAAGACTGAGTTTGTTTTCTTCGCACCAACTCTGAATGTAATTTAATTGTTGTTGCAGTCGTGCGCAATCAGTATAAGTTTCAATGGGCAAAAATACCTAAAGATCATCTGCAAAAAGCAACTTGTCACACTTAATGACTTGACATAAATCATTAATAAAAAGCAGAAATAATAATGGCCCCAGGTTCCAGCCCTGCGGCACACCAGACGTTGCGATATATTCATTCGATTTGTACCCATTATAAAATACAAATTGTTTCCTATTAGTTAAGTAAGATTGAAAAAATTTCAGAGTTGGGTTATCAAATGCAAACGCCCTTAGCTTATTAAGTAAAACCATGTGCGAAATTCTGTCGAAGGCCTTGGCAAAATCTGTATAGACTACATCCACCTGTCCCTGTTTATTCAAAATTTTAGACAGTAATTGTGTTAAGCATGCCATATTAGAAACAGTTGACCTACCGTCTACAAAACCATGTTGTTCAAAAGCAATATACGCACGAACTGACAGGTAGATTCGTCCATAAAGAATCGACTCAAAGACCTTCGCAAAATTGCAAAGTATGGAAACAGGGCCATAATTTTTAATTTGATTACGTTCACCATTTTTAAAAATGGGGCATACTTTTGCCTGCTTCCATAATTTTGGCGTAGTAGATGTTTCAATGCACAGGTTGTATATTTTTAATAAAGGTCTAACAAAGGCACCTATGCAGTCTTTAACAATAAACGATGGAACCTGATCCGGACCTGATGTCATCTTATCTTTTAACTTCTTCGCGGACTTAATAATATCCGCTTCAGTTATGGGCTGTAGAATTGGAATATTTTCGTTAACAAAATTACCCATATTTTGGTTAACATCCTCAGGTCCATCTCGCGTATATACACTACTAAAAAATTCCCAAAGCCATCAACAATATCCTGTGGTTTACTGAGCCGCCTATCCCCGAAACACACCTCACCCGGAATTCTGGAAGTTTTACGTTTGGTATTAACATAAGACCAAAATCTTTCAGAATCATCGACAATTGAGGATTGTATATTCATCATATATACATTATAAGCAATTTTAGATTGTTCCTTTATTAATGACCTCAACCGCCTAAATTCCGTAAGATAAAATTCGTTTTGTGTTATTTTATATTTCATTCGCATTTTAGCCTTTAGTTTAATATTCTTTATAATAACCGCTGAATACCAGGGCGGAAATTTCCTTCTAAAATTTTTATATGCAGGAACGTACATATCAAATATAGTATAAAGTTTTCCATAAAAACCTTCCAGAGCTAATTCTACATCCTGTATGTCCAGCATTATATAAAGAAAGAAAGTCAGCCTTACGAAAGTTATATTTTTTATCTCTAATATTTGGCAAAAAGTTGCGTTCTTTCACTTCCAAATTATTATAAGTAAACATTAAAGCCGGGTGATATGCATCCTCAGAAACCAGCGGCACAGTGTCCCTGTCCACCATGCACTCTACATAACAAAAAACCAAATCAAGCATTCCGTTCATATTATTCAATATTCTGTTACACTGTTTTAAATCTAAAAAAATTATAAAAGTGGATAAAGAAAACGTCTTGGCATCATTATAATTTAAATTTACAAAATCATGCACATATTAAAGTCTCCCAAAACAATGACATTATTTGCTTGTAAACAGTCTAGTTGTTCTAAATTTTCAAAAAATGATTTAAACGTATCTATGGTTGTAGATGGGGAAATATATAATAGTAAAAGAAAAAAAGTTTTGTGTTGAAAAGAACATTTACAAAGCAAAAATCAATGCTCGGAAAATTATTATCAAAATATGAAGTATCTACCACTTGAGATTTAATACAATTTTTAAATGCTAATAGAACACCCCCACCTCGGGTCTCCTCAACGATACCAAATTTCCTGTCCTTTCGATATACATCATACATTTCAGGAAACAACTCCGCGCTGTGAACGTCTTCCTTAAGCTCATGTTTCGCTCAGTGCAATAACATCGAATTCACCTTCGCTAACCGAAAGATAAAAATTTTCAATCTTAGAATTAAGTCCTCGCACATTCTGGGACGCGCACACCAAATCACCGTTCCTGCCGGGCTCTTTTAGTTTAAATTCACTATTTGCGGTACATCGTTTACAAATTTAATTTTAAAATTTGTTTCACCAGTGCTATGTTTTTGAATTAAATCAGCTTTAATTTTTTTATAATACTCAATCTGACGCGTGGTACGATCATAGGATAAACTGATTTTGTTTTTATATCTGCTATTTTTAAGAGCACTCGCAGAACGTATAATTTTATGAACATTACTCTCATTATCTAATGCTATTTTTATAGGACGGTTTTTGCCCGCAGTAAAGCGACCAAGCCGTATGGGCTTTAAAATCTGTACATTAAGATCCGGCACAACAATATTTAAAATGGATTTGACCTTAGTCAAATCCTTGCTTATTCGAACTTCTTGAGCCTTGATTAGGTTCAGCGACACCGAAGATAACAATATTTTTCTTACGCCTATTTCGATCATTTATTTCAGAAATAATCTCTTCGAAGTCTAAAGAGTCATTTGGTGATTGTCTTAGAGCAACGTTTTCAGCCCTTAAATCATGAATGTCATCCTGTAATTTTAGTATTAGAGCCTTTAGGTCTTTTAGTCCATTACCGAACTCATGGCATTTTATGCAGCTCCAGTCATACCCTTTGTTACCGTTGAGCATTCGAACCTCATTAGACGATATATCAACACAGGTATTTTTAAAAGTTTTTTTACAAATTGAGCATTTAACCATCAGATGAGAGTCATAGCCCTTCTGGCAACACGTGCAAACCACTGTTGCTGGCATTTTTATTACCAAACCAGATAAAAAATTAAAACAAAAGATTATGCATCGACGCCACTGTCCAAACCAAAATTTTACGCGTGCTTGTTTTCGCGCCAAATAGATTTGCAGGTTAGAATAATGTTTACTATAATAATTGTCTTTTTATTGTTTTATATGTATTAAACTATTGAATTTTCTAACTTACTGCGTCAGTTTAGATCCAGTACATAGCGTTAAGAGTTACAATCCTATTTAAATCCAGTTTTTTACCAAAAATACACACCCGAAAGCAAGAACAATAACATTGTAACAAATATAGACATTTGTCAAATTTATAGTATTTAAAATCTTATATACAGAAGAAACCAAAGGGAGCCAATACTGAGCCCTGAGGAACTCCATGTTTAATATCAAGCACTTCAGATATACCATCTCGAGATCTCACCAACTGCTTCCTGCCATCAGTTGTGTACGCAATCCTTATTTATTACAGGGGCGTGTAATTTGATTGGTTTTAACGGTCATAATAATCTGTCACATTGGGGGGGTATCATGGTTATTTTTTTTAAGCGATAAAAAAGATATAACTAACTAGAACTAACTATGCCGGCCGCTTAAACAAATTAAATTACATGTCCCTGTGCTTTTAGTGTAGTCTGTAGTAGTGAACACAGCCATGCACTTATATTCCATTTAATTGCATGGTGCTGTATAGGGCGCTGTAAAGGATAAAAGGTCATTGGGCGCTTGCTTTGCAGTTTATAGTCACCTGTTATGTCAACTAGAAAATGTATAGTATCTTATGGATACTGGGTTCATTTATGGGGGATTATATTTTTATTAAATTTTGCGTATATCCGCACTTTAACTGATCGGGCCAACTGCTCGTTAGCGACTGCTATCCACAAAACAGAGAGAGTTAGAGAAGTCCGATTGCCGTGTTAAATCTGCGACACTGCTGAGACAGTTAAAAACTGTCAAAATACGTACCCTAGTATCTGGCTGATTAACTACAAGGCCTTGAAGGCATACGGTATGTTTTAGTTTGAGGCGCGTTAACTATCAAGCTAACTAAAAAGTGCATATTTTGCGCCATATTCAAAAGTTGATTTAAAATTTATCTTGTAAACCTTTGACATTAGATTTTCTTTTTAGCAGTATGTAAAAACATAAGCGGTTAAAGCATTACATTTTTACATTTTATTATTAAAAAGAAAAACTAATATCAAAGCTTTTCATATATAAGGAATTAAAGAAGAATTAATTTTTAATAAGTTTAAGAGTTACAACATAAGTTTTATATTAGTTCCAAAATATTTTTATTAAAAAGTTCCATACTTTGTAAATTTAATAGTATATGTTTATTACACCAAAAGTTATGTAAATAATGTAAATATGAAAAAAAAACAACCTCCAAACACAATAGTAGGATTAAGTGGGGCTATTATACAGTTTTTGTAATTAAAATTTTGGTATATTTAAATAAAAGTTTAGTAGTCACAGACGGGTGGTCTTTACATATGGGAATGCAGGCATAGCAATATTATATTCATTACAAATTGGATAGGTGTAGGTGCACTCTGCACAAATCAGGTGTGTGTCTTAATTTAGGTACTCGGAATATAATCCTGATACAAAAAACAATATTATTTAGAGATTAACTGCCTGTCACAGTAATGACAAAGCAATTTATGTTTATAATTATTTTAACGGTAAAAATAAAAATACTTGAAAATTTTAAAACATAAAATGGACAACTTTTTAAAGATATATGTATGTTCTATATTGGTGGGCGAATTCATTTACACATGCCAAATGCTAAAAATGTGACTGCTTCGGTCCGGGTTCTGGGGTACAGCAAGCTGACCTGTTCAGCCCTACTGACCCCTATAAACTGGCTGGTAAAAGAAAATAAAGAAAAAGTCCCCATATTACCCTAAAAATACAATTGACGTTTTAGTGGTAAGTCTGCCACCGTCAAAATAAAGTAAAAGAAAACTGAATACTGAAAAATTAACTGATTTTTAAGTTAAAAATCTTTAAAACTCTAAAGTTAAGGATACCGAAGCAGTCCCATTTTTGGCATTTTGGCATCTACATAATAAAGTACCATTAAATGGACAATTTGATTAAAATACGGAAATAGGAAAGCAATTTGACAGATTTTGGAAGGATATTTAAGTTTGTATAAAATTAATATCATTAACAATATTTAGCAATCATTTTGATGTAAGGGAAGTTATGAATATTTAAAAGCAAATTTAAGTTTACTTATATTAATACATCTGTCTAAAATACCAATTAACATGTACTTACTTCGGTAAGGTCGTTTTCCAGGTTATATAGGGCTAGGTCTCCAAAATCAAGGTCATTGGAAAGGAACGATGAAGTATACCTTCTTAACATGCATGTCGCACCTAGGCGTATAGGCAACCAACATATCGTTTTGTCCCTTTAAAAATCTGGCCAGGTGCAATGACAGCTCTCATAAGAAGTTGGCTAGCCCTGCTTCTATTAATTTCTGATGGTAATCTTATTAGCAAAGCGACATCGTTCTACTTTCGCCATCTGTTAGTCAGGGTCGGTACTAAAAAATTTTAGGGTACGCTAAAATCTCACTTGTGGGGTTCTATGGATTGGTATTCTTTAATTTAAGTAGTCTTTTTATACAGAGTGTTTATTTAAAAACTTACCACCTAAGTTATCTGCGAAGAGAGACAGTTTAAAAAACAATTTTAAAGCACGTAAAGGTATTAATAAGAGGAAACACTTTTTACAAAAATTGTACGGCACCCCTTTAACCCCTTAAACACGAAGGCCACCACCCCAAAATTCTTATATAAGAAGGGGATCCAGTGATACATCATTTTAAAGTGCCTGGCAAGTACTTTATATTCCTAGGATATGAAGTAAATACCCTAACCTACTATAAAATGGCGGTAATTTAAGTATTACCTGAATACCTGATTTGGATTACTATATTTTTTAAACTAATAAACTTAGATATGCCTTATATAATATTTTCTTGAAGTGCTTTAAGAGGTCTTTAAAATGGTATTATATTATGCAGGGTGCTTCATTAAAAAATATATACTTTTTGTCCTACCCTGTATATTATTACCGTATCACAATTAAAACTACCTTTTCCTAAATTTAAGTTAAACTAATTTTAAAAATTACGAAAATATGGCCATCCAAATCTGGTATTCAGGTAATATTTAGGGTACCTCTATTTTGTAGTAGGTAGGTATTGACTTTATATTCTACGATTATAAATTACTCGTCGAGAGCTTTAAAATACTGTAATACTTAACCCACCTTCTCATTTAAGAATTTTAAGGTGGTGGCTCTGGAGGTCAAGGGGTTGAAGGGGTGCCATTTTTTATGTTCCTCCTCAATAAACATCTTGACGTGTTTCGGCAATTCTCTCAAATCTGTCTCTTTTCGCAAATATCCTGAGTGGTAAGTTTTTAAATGACATCCTGTATGTATTTTCCTGGAATCTTTGGTAGAACCTGAATTTCGTTTCACATGTTATTAAACAATCTTCTTTGCCACTCGTTTATTTATTTTTTTTTGTATTTCCTATTTGTTTTATGTCTGTCAGTTTTTTCACCCTGCTTTTTATATTAATAATTTTCTTGAAATTTTGTTTTTATTTTAACTTTAATTGGTGTTTTTGTTGTAAAAAGTGGTTAAGAAATTAACCACTTTTTTATTATATTTTTTTTTAAGTTTTTTGAAAAATTCTAACATAAGCACGACTAAAGACCTTTTTAAATAAATATCTATATCACTCACTCCTATAGATCTTCTATGGAAATTTTTTAAAATATAAACGTTAATGTCGTTTAAACTACCACAAAATGCAAATAAGAAATACAGGATCATAAACATTTTTGTTGTGTTCATTTTTTTAGAGCTTTTAAAAAGATAACTAGAAAAGAGAAAATATGCGTACATACACTGTGTCCGCCTAAGTTCTCTGCATATAGAAAACTTTTTATTAATAATTTTACAAAAAAAAATCGGTCTGCAAAGTCCGCTTACTGACGTAGTTGAACGTGACAATGTCATAAGAAAATACTGATGGAATGGTCAATTAAAACCACATTTACTTTTCACTGCACTTCTTAAATTTAAAATTTGGAAACATCATTAAGATTTTTGTAACCCTAGTTTTATTTTAATGAAAGCACGAATATTCGACAATGTTTTACTGAACATATATTTAATATCGAAAGAATCATTACCTTTATCGCCGCAATTATCGTTAGTAGGGGAAATAGGACAGGTCACCATCCACCGTCCACCGGTGGAGCTTATTATCTGAAGATCTCTGACTTTATTGAATATTTAGGAATCTTGCGCAACGCGTTATTTAGGGCGTGGCCCCTACTAGCTGTCAAACCATAAAAATGGCATCTGTCAAATGTCACCTGTCATATGTCACGTTATTAGGCTAAACTTTTAGAAGTCGCTACGTCCGAATTTGTCGTGAGTCATCGTGAAAATGATACTCATATTCTCATTTTGGTGGTTATTATTACCTACTTTCTTGCTAGCCATTAACAACCTTAATCTATTCACAAGCTCATTTGGATCATCCCAGTAAATATAATCAGTTTTATTATTGTTAAATATTTTATGTTGAGTATCAATTGGTAAACCATAGCCTTGAGTATTTTGTGCTCTTGTAATTTGCAACTGTTTATCGCGTTATTTTTGTTTTCTTATTCGCTCCGCTTTTATACGTTCCAGTAATGGTTTTGTTGTTAATATGTACTTGACACCTCTGTTGCCAACATGCTGTTTGTTTTCATTAAAATTTCTCCTACTAGCATTCGTTAGCAAAACCAATTTTGCAAATGCCCGCTCGTCTATTGCTGTAAATTTGTTTTTTAACGGATTGGTCTTGAATATAAGTTTATATAGACCAGGAGTTCCAATAAAATGTTTCCCCTTTAACATAAATATCTGGGCCGTTAAATTCAAGTCGAGAATCACCGAAAGTTAAATGATTAGTAGCCGTATCATGTTTTAAATAGTTTCGATCGTACTCGTTTTCCGTATTTGTTATAAAAGTTCCACATATTCTCTAGGTAGCGGATCATACTGATCTAGATATTCTCGATAGGATTCCTTCGAAATACTATCAATCTGAACAGGATTAAATTGTGGGTCGACTCTAAAGTCATCATCAAAGTAACTTTCTTCAGGTTGGTGCTCATAGATAGTTCTGTTTAAATTAGTTTCTTCTGTTTCGCCTTCTTCCATCATTTGATTATCTTCCGACGGCTCATCATTCATATATTCTTTTTCTTGTTCAGCTATATCGTCTTGTTTTTTAACGGAACTGCCAAAGTTAAGAGGAGTTCGTGCTTTCTTTATTACTGTATGAGTAAAATTTTCGCTTGGACGTCTTTTAAGGACTTTGGTGTAAATGGTTGTTTGCCAGATTGAGTGTTTTGTATTGATATGGATATTATTTTTGCCAAAGGTTTATAAGTATTTTCCATTATAACAGCATTCTCATATCGACCAGCTTTTATTGAATCATATAATTTTTTACACTACGCGAATGTTTATCAAGGAGTTGAAAAATGTTTGGATCTTCTTGCAAACTCCGCTTATCTTCTAAGCGCTGATCATCATTCGTGTCGAACTCTAGCTCGCCATTCTCACGTTGCTGCTTCTTTAAATCCTGGTATTTTTTTAATACTATTGGTAGCTTAATTTATTTACGCCCCACATCCTTGTTCAACTTGTTCAAATCCATGGTTAAGATATATTTTTAATAATTAGGATTTACTTTTGGGACAGCCCACTGCTTAAGCAAATTGCCCAGAGCTCTCTGCTTAAGCGATAGCGACATTTATTTTCAAATACGGTACCGTTTTATTAAATACGGCACTGTTTTTTAAAATACGGCACTGTTTTTTTAAAATACGGCACCGTTTTTCTAAAATGCGGCACTGTTTTTCTAAAAACGGCACTTTTTTTAAAATACGGCACCGTTTTTCTAAAATACGGCACTGTTTTTCTAAATACGGCACTGTTTTTTAAAATACGGCACCGTTTTCTAAAATACGCCACTGTTTTTCTAAAATACGGCACTGTTTTTCTAAAAACGGCACAGTTTTTTTAACATACGGCACCGTTTTCCTAAAATACGGCACCGTTTTTCTCAAATACGACACTGTTTTTCTAAAATACGGCTCTGTTTTTTAAATACAGTACTGTTTTTCTTAAATACGAGACTGTTTTTCTTAAATACGGTATTATTGTTAATAATCTTTATGTACCTCTAGACACGTGTTGACTCAATGACGGGTGGGAACTAAATGATGGCAGTTGTAGTATAGCGTAACATATATAAATATACCTAACATTCTGATTCAATCCTTAGTATTGCCAAAGACTTCTGTGCTGTACGGTCATGCAAAAGTTAAAAAAAAATAATTAAGAAAAACTGCTCGGAGAGGCAAGGGATTCCCTTCGCGACCGCGTTTCAAAAGCAAGGGAGGCATTGTACGCGGAAAAACCGCAAAATCTTTTGTCTGCTGCTGAAGTAGCTATGAAAGCATTCAATGGGGTGGAAAAAGAATAACCTGCAGATGTAGTACCTTTACCTGTAGTCGGCGGATTTCTACCATTTTTAATACCACTTTTTGCCGGCTTAAGTGCCGTAGGAGGAGCGGAATATCAGGGATCGTAAAAGCTGTTAAAGATTCTAAGGCGGCGCAAGAAAGATTAGAAGTAGAAAAGAGACACAACAAAACAATGGAATCTATTGCGATTAGCAAAACTGGTAGCGGTTTATATTTAGGACCATACAAAAACGGTTTGGGACTCTATTTAAAACCCTATAAATACAGATAGACTCAAGAAATAAATTTAGTCTTACCTTAACCGTCATGCATACCTTTAGCTTAAGTGGTAATAGTTCCATTTTAGAAGCAAACTATAACCCGTCCATATACTTGACAGATGACACTAGTGAATACGAGCATGGATTAGTCAGTTTAGTAACGTTTAACGCCATACCCAACATTTATAATAGCAATAACAAATTTTATGTGGGTAATATTACTCTAGAAAATCCCGATTGGATCATATGAAATAAGTGCAATAAATGATTATTATGATTATGATTATTATTATTGATTGACTGTACAAGAGGCCATACAGAGAAAAAAAATAAAGCCATCAATAATTTTAATTGTACCCTAAGCCTAAAGGGTAATGTTAATACGCTCAAGTGCGAGCTTGAATGTTCTCATACAGTTGACTTTACTGAGACAAATTCTATTGGAAAATTGTTGGGATTTCATAATATTTTGCCAAAGCCCAACGTTAAACATGTATCGCAAACACCTGTAAACATTGAAAATTAACGTGATTAAAATCGAGTGTAATATCGTTGCTGGCGCCTATCACAATAATAAGCTTGTTCATACAATACATGAATTTTCGCCATCGGTACCAGCTGGTTTCAAAATTACAGAAATTCCTCAAAATGTGCTTTATATGCCTGTATCCACCAAAATTATCAGCAACATTATATTAAAACTGGTTGATCAAGATGGTGAATTGGTTGACTTTAGAGGAAAAGTTATTACTATTAGATTACATTTGAGAAAGTCTTTATAAATAACTACTTCGTGATGTGTGTCAGTATACTGCAGAACATTGTGCAGAGCACACGTGTTATGGTTGTTAAATATAACGCCAAGGAAATTGTCAATTTTAACCAGCTTGGGAACACCAAAAAGAGCTTAACAGAAGAAAATATAAGATTTCTTGCATCCATAGGGCTCCTTGTTAAGAACTTTGAAAATGAGCATTTATGACAGATTCGCTAAACTTTGATAACTCTATTACAAAATAGAAAGGCATAGCCATTTACCGTACTCCAGCTCTTTTAAAAATAATGATGAAATTTGAATACCGGTGCAACAAGCTGATATATACACCCTACCTGGGCAAGTCATATTTATTTGGAAGGACGACTTTTAAAAGGGTCCGATGGAAGAGTTTCAGACACTGCTAAACTTGTAAACAACTTTGTGGGACACCTCTTTGAAGAAATTCGTCTTGAAATTGGCGGAAAAGTTATTGATTCGATTAGATATCCTGGAATAGCAGCAACAATGAAAGGTTATGTCTCTTACAATGGTAATGAGTTAATTAAATATAAAAACGCTGGTTGGAGTATTGAAGATGATTATACCTGGGACGGGATGGGCTCAAACGGAACTTTTAATGTTTGTGTTCCACTAAGGACATTACTAGGATTCGCTGAAGATTTTCAAAAGATACTTATAAATGTTAAGCATGAACTGATATTGTTAAGAAGTTCTTCCGATAAAAATGCCGTTATTAACACTACCGATGGAGAAAATGTAGAAGTTAATATTGATAAAATTGTTTGGAAGCTACCACATATTACAGTATCCGATGCTGAACGACTAGAACTTTTACAGATTGTTGGAAGTGGAACTGAATTGGATATCGGTTTTAGAAGCTGGGAACTCACAGAACATCCTTCAATACCGATTGGAAAACACCTTACATGGACCATTAAAACTTCTGTGCAGGTGGAAAGACCAAGATGGATAATTTTAGGTTTTCAAACAGATCGAAAGGATAACTACAAGAAAAATTGTAGCTTATTTGATCATTGTGATGTATCAAATGCAAAGCTTTATTTAAATTCTGAATTTTATCCATACGATAATTTAAATTTGGAAATTTCAAGAGGTATAATAGCTACTCTCTATGAAATGTACTCAGAATTTCAAGAAAGCTACTACGAAAAAGAAAACGAACCACTTTTAACTCCCAAAAATTTAAAAACAATGCACCCTTAATTGTAATTGATTGTTCAAGACAAAATGAAATCCTTAATTCTGGCATTATTGATGTAAGGTTAGAGATTGAAACAAAAGAAAACTTTTCTGCAAACACAAATGCTTACTGTTTAATTATTCATGACAAACTTGTAAAATATTCACCATTAACAGGGTCTGTGAGAAGAGTTTAAATAACCGTAATACATTATTCTAAGAATTATTTAGCAATATGGCAACCATGTATGTATTTTTTATTTAATAATAAATGCTTTACTACAAACACTGCTTTTTATTTAGTTACCACTGTTTTTTACCGTTTATTATCTAACCGCAGCTATCTTTGTTATTATTGACGTTTTGTATGCTTTGACCTTGAAATTACAAGGGGTATGTTTAGTAAAATCTAGTCGGTTAAACCGCTCTCTAATTGGTTATGAGATGGCGTTACGTAAGATTACTAAATTTTCGAATGACAGATGGACCCGCCTCGCGTTCTTACCCTGTTCTTAGACCCAGCGACGCAGCGCGTTGGGACTTGCGCCGGGGTTTAACACCGTGCGTCGTTCGATAAGTGAGGTTATATTTGTCTCTGTTACGTCTTAAATAACGCGTTGCATAAAATTCCTAAATTTTAAATAGTTTTATTACTTTAAAACTTCTAAAAGTTTATCCTAATAACGTAGGCGCCATTTTGTCAATATATTTATTTAATTCACGTGCCTGCAATTAATGCCAATAAATAAAGTTGTAACTGATCCCCGTTTAACAATTTAATTATTAGGTCCCTTGTAGTCTAGTGGTATATAGCGGTGGGCTGTCACGCAGGCGGCTCGAGTTCCAATCCCAGTACAAGGCTTCAAACTTTTTTAATTTATAGGTCGTTTCAATTTTGAGTTTAGGTGATGACGTTATCGATGGTTACGAAAACTACCCCTATCTAGCACGTGGTGACTTAGGGCATAAAAAATTCTAATTTTGCGTTAGGGGTTGGGATGGCGATAAAATTGCAGATCGAACCCTAAATTTTCCCCATGTATTTCTTATGGGAAAACTACCCTTATTATGCCCATACATACATTGCCTATCTACTGTTATTTAAACTCTTCTCACAGACCCTGTTAATGGTGAATATTTTACAAGTTTGTCATGAATAATTAAACAGTAAGCATTTGTGTTTGCAGAAAAGTTTTCTTTTGTTTCAATCTCTAACCTTACATCAATAATGCCAGAATTAAGGATATCATTTTGTCTTGAACAATCAATTACAATTAAGGGTGCATTGATTTTAATTTTTTTGGAGTTAAAGGGTTTTCTTTTTCGTAGTAGCTTTCTTGAAATTCTGAGTACATTTCATAGAGAGTAGCTATTATACCTCTTGAAATTTTCAAATTTAAACTATCGTATGATAAATTCAGAATTTAAATAAAGCTTTGCATTTGGTACATCACAGTGATCAAATAAGCTACAATTTTCCTTGTAGTTATCTTTTCGAGCTGTTTGAAAACCTAAAATTATCCATCTTGGTCTTTCTACCTGCACAGAAGTTTTAATGGTCCATGTAAGATGTTTTCCAATCGGTATTGAAGGATGTTCTGTGAGTTCCCAGCTTCTAAAACCGATATCCAATTCAGTTTCACTTCCAACAATCTGTAAAAGTTCTAGTCGTTCAGCATCGGATACTGTAATATGTGGTAGCTTTCAAACAATTTTATCAATATAAACTTCTACATTTTCTCCATCAGTAGTGTTAATAACAGCATTTTTATCGGAAGAACTTCTTAACAATATCAGTTCATGCTTAACATTTATAAGTATCTTTTGAAAATCTTCAGCGAATCCTAGTAATGTCCTTAGTGGGACACAAACATTAAAAGTTCCGTTTGAGCCCATCCCGTCCCAGGTATAATCATCTTCAATACTTCAACCAGCGTTTTTATATTTAATTAACTCATTACCATTGTAAGAGACATAACCTTTCATTGTTGCTGCTATTCCAGGATATCTAATCGAATCAATAACTTTTCCGCCAATTTCAAGACGAATTTCTTCAAAGAGGTGTCCCACAAAGTTGTTTACAAGTTTAGCAGTGTCTGAAACTCTTCCATCGGACCCTTTTAAAATTCGTCCTTCCAAATAAATATGACTTGCCCAAGTTAGGGTGTATATATCAGTTTGTTGCACCGGTATTCGAATTTCATCATTATTTTTAAAAGAGCTGGAGTACGGTAAATGGCTATGCCTTTCTATTTTTGTAATAGAGTTATCAAAGTTTAGCGAATCTGTCACGTTTAAAATGCTCATTTTCAGAGTTCTTAACAAGAAGCCCTATGGATGCAAGAAATCTTATATTTTCTTCTGTTAAGCTCTTTTTAGTGTTCTACAGCTGGTTAAAATTGACAATTTTCTTGGCATTATATTAAACAACCATAACACGTGTGCTCTGCACAATGTTCTACAGTATACTGACACACACATCACGAAGTAGTTATTTATAAAGACTTTCTCAAATGTAATCTAATAGTAATTACTTCTCCTCTAAAGTCAACCAATTCACCATCTTGATTAACCAGTTTTAATATAATGTTGCTGATAATTTTGGTGGATACAGGCATATAAAGCACATTTTGAAGAATTTCTATAATTTTGAAACCAGCTGGTACTGATGGCGAAAATTCATGTATTGTATGAACAAGCTTATTATTGTGATAGGCGCCAGTAACGATATTACACTCGATTTTAATCACGTTAATTTTCAGAATGTTTACAGGTGTTTGCGATACATGTTTAACGTTGGGCTTTAGCAAAATATTATGAAATCCCAACAATTTTCCAATAGAATTTGTCTTAGTAAAGTCAACTGTATGAGAACATTCAAGCTCGCACTTGAGCGTATTGACATTACCCTTTAGACTTAGGGTACAATTAAAATCCTTGATGGCTTTATTTTTTTCCTGTATGGCGTCTTGTAGATAATCATTTATTGCACTTATTTCATATGATCCAATCGGGATTTCTAGAGTAATATTACCCACATAAAATTTGTTATTGCTATTATCAATGTTGGGTATGGCGTTAAACGTTTCTAAACTGACTAATCCAAGCTCGTACTCACTAGTGTCATCTCTCAAGTATATGGGCGAGTTATGGTTTGCTTCTAAAATGGAACTATTATTACCCAAACCGTTTTTGTATGGTCCTAAATATAAACCGCTACCAGTTTTGCTAATCGCAATAGATTCCATTGTTTTGTTGTGTCTCTTTTCTTCTTCTAATCTTTCTTGCGCCGCCTTAGAATCTTTAACAGCTTTTACGATCCCTGATATTCCGCCGCTAAGTGCTCCTACGGCGCTTAAGCCGGCAAAAAGTGGTATTAAAAATGGTAGAAATCCGCCGACTACAGGTAAAGGTACTACATCTGCAGGTTTTTCTTTTCCACCCCATTGAATGCTTTCAGAGCTACTTCAGCAGCAGAGAAAAGATCTTGCGGTTTTTCCGCGTACAATGCCTCCCTCGCTTTTTGAAACGCGGTCGCGAAGGGAATCCCCTTGCCTCTCCGAGCAGTTTTTTCTTAATTGATTTTTTCTTAAACTTCTGCATGACCGTACAGCACAAAGTCTTTGGCAATACTAAGGATTGAATCAGAATGTTAAGTATATTTATATATGTTACGCTATACTATAACTGCCATCATTTAGTTCCCACCCGTCATTGAGTCAACACGTGTCTAGAGCTACATAAAGATTATTAACAATAATACCGTATTTAAGAAAAACAGTACCGTATTTAAGAAAAACAGTACCGTATTTAAGAAAAACCAGTGCCGTATTTAGAAAAACAGTGCCGTATTTTAGAAAAACAGTGCCGTATTTTAGAAAAACAGTGCCGTATTTTAGAAAAACAGTGCCTTATTTTAGATAAACGGTGCCGTATTTGAAAATAAAGGTCGTTATCGCTTAAGCAGAGGGCTCTAGGCGATTTGCTTTAGCAGTGGGCTGCCCCAAAAGAAAATCCTAATTATTTAAAATATATCTTAACCATGGATTTGAACAAGTTGGACAAGGATGTGAGGCGTAAAATAATTGAAGCTACCAATAGTATTCGATAAAAATACCAGGATTTAAAGAAGCACACTGAGAGAAATTTCTAGCGACCGTAATTAAAGTTTTAATAATCATAACTAAATTATCTCAGTTAAATAGGGGACGAGATAGGATCAGTTAATGCCATAATTAAAGTTGACTTTCTACTTCCAAATTAGTTACTATAACTAAGTCGGTTTAATAACCGAAAAATATCTTATATTTAGCGACCATTAATTGGCATTAGTAGTGTGGTTATTAAAGTCGTCTAGTTACCGCTGTTAGTCCATGACATTATGGTGATTAAGTTATTTACTTTTTACTGCTCAAGGGACTTAGTTGTGACTGATATCGTAGAGTAAGGAAATTATATGAGTTATCATGGAATAGCCGATTTGAGGGACAGGTCATGCGAAAACTCCCAATATAATTTTATTCGTTTCTCGTTCAAATACCGCCAGTTAGTCATTTCAGTAAGCTTACGTCCTCCCCACCGCTGATGTTACACGAGGCGAGGCTTCGACTCGACGCATTTAAAGTGTAAACTGAAAAATGACAAGCCTGCCGCCAAGCCTGCCGCAAAAGCGGTACGAAAATTTTAGCATGCCATGGTTTCTCTTATCCGTAGGTATGTTACTTTTATGCTGATATTCAATCTTATTATCAGTATTACTATATCAACATTATGATCAACATTGTATTTTTAATGGAGTTAACTAAAGAGCTTTTGTATGGTTATAATTTTCAGGACTTAGGGTAATACCTAAGCTTTAATTAAAGTAGTAAATATGTAGCTTGCTGAAATATACAGGGTGTCCGGAAAGGTGAGGTCAAAAATGATTATTGGTGATAGAGTGAGCCAAATGCCAATACTTCATATAAAAAAGTTCTATCGCGCTTCCTTAGGGAGTTATTGAGGTTTAAAGTTAGAATATAAAAAATAGTATTTCATTAATACCTTTTGAACGGTTGCCACAATAATAATGATATTTAGGCATTTAAATTAACTGGTACACAATGCTTTTTCCATAGGCAAATGATGCCCCGTAAGTCATAATTATACAGGGTGAGACGATTTTTCGTATATTTATTGCATTTCTTACAGAGGTAAAAAGTTACATTTTGGTTTGACCGTACAATCTCTTTATCCTTTTTTTAAAAAGGTATACTTCATTTAAATTGATACCTTGGACCGCTTTTCATAAAAAAATATTAAAATATGGTAAAATTCTTAAAAACAGTCTTTATTTGTGTTATAAAGTTTCCAAGGTTTATAAACAAAATTTTAAATTTTTTTAAACCACATTTTAATATTTTCCTCAAAAAATTAATTTTTGTGCTATATACAAAATAGATGTATGTCTGGTTTTTAAAATGCGATTTTATGAAGATATCGATTAACATAAGGTATACCTTTTTGTACAAAAATGATGAAACGGTCAAAACAAAATGTCAAATATTTCATCTCTGTAAAATATGCATATAATAAATGAAAAAAATTCGTCTTACCCTGTATAATTATAAATTGCTGCGCTATCATTTGCCTATGAAAAAAACACTTTTTATTTAAATGTCCAAATATAATAATTATTGGGGCAAACGTTTAAAAGTTATAAATGAAATACATTTTTTTATTCTAATTTTAAACGTCAATAACTCCCTAAGAAAGCGCGATAGAACTTTTTCTTATATGAAGTACTAACATTATTTTGGCTCACTCTGTCAGTCCTACCATTTTTGACCTTACCTTTCGGGACACCTTGTATAAGCCTTAGTTATTGTAGTATATGGGCTGTAGTTGCTTCCGCAAATAAGCTCTAGTTCCTGTAGCAAATTAAATTTATAAAATATATATGGTTAATGGAGTATATGGAGAAGTATTAGGAATTTGAAGCTATAAATTTGTATGTATAGGTATGTATTACAAGATAAGTGTGATAAGTGATAAGTGGATAAGGTAGGTATTTTTTGGCTTATTATTTTTACGAACGTCATTTTACTAATAAAGCGTAAAAAATATTATTTTTTAAAAACCAAATATTTAATTCCGTTTTTCTATGTTTGTGGTTTGTTTTAGCGTTGTGCAGTTTAATAATGGCCTACAAACGTACTTTAACGGAATGGGGCTTTAATGAAAGTGCTATAAAAGCTTTTAGAGGTAAGCATTAAAAGGATTTGCAACTTCCTCATTAATAATGGTAATTATTTATTTTTTTATTTTTGCGATTAAAAAAATAAAACTCACTTGTTCTAAGATGCAGTTACTAACATAAATTCTTCGGAAGAGCAAGAAAATATCGTTTTTTTATTTATTTATGAATCATCAAACTTTCGGGACCGCGGAGTGAATTGGGTTGCTGGGCGAACCCTTTCCTCTTCCGTGGCTGGCCGGGGTAAAACCATGGTAAAGTGAATGTCTAGAAATTAACGGGGGTTCATTATGTTTTGCTTGACAAAATTTTAGCAGTTTCTGAAATTTTATTATAAAATAGGCATTCTAAATAGCACACAAAGAAATAACCACGTTTTGCAAAAATATAACTATTTAATAATTGCCATTTATGACTGAACATTAAAAATTTTAAAAATTTGTGTCCGCAAAACGTAATGAACCTACTTTAATTTCTGGACATTCACTTTACAGCGTCTTTTTCCATGGACCCCGCCCACCCATGGAGCAGGAAAAGATTCGCCCAGCACACAATTCACTTCGCGGTCCCAAAAGTTTGTTGATTCATAAATAAATAAAAAAACTATATTTTCTTGCTTCCCCGAAGGGTTTATGTTAGTAACTGCCTCTAGAATAAGTGAGTATTTTTTTAATCGAATAAATACAAGAATAAATAATTACCAATATGAATTAAGAAGTTGCAAATCTTTTTAATGCTTACCTTTGAAAGCTTCTATAACACTTTGTTTAAAGCCCCATTCCTGTAAAGTAGGCCATTATAAAACTGCATAACGCTAAAACAAACCACAAACATAGAAAAACGAAATAAAATATTTGGTTTTAAATAAATTAAGATTTTTACACGCGCCATTTTGGAATCAGTCAAATGGCGTCCGTAAAAATAATACGCCAAGAAAACCTATCCTATCCAACACACGAAGCACAAAACTAAAATACCAACAGAACGTTGCGCCTCTTTTGGAAGACTTTCCGTTGACGAGCGCTACCGAAGTATATCGATTTTTAACGATTCATGTCTAGCTAAATGACTTTAGTTCTGATTATTAAAGCGTCCACTTGTGATACCTGAATATCTAATAGTATTAGAAAGGTCTTCTCTGCCTTTATTAATGGAAACTTTATTTGGTGCATTTAATAAACACAAATAATAAACTTAATTACCACAATTACACCGCAACATAATAGTAAATATGGTAAGATTTTATTAACACGTAAATGGATTGTAACTAAACCAACTAGTTAGTGTTATGCAGAAATTTATTAACAGTAATACCTTGATTTCAGAAAGACAAATTTAATAGTTCCCGAAGGATCAATCTAATATCATTATTAAAAAAAATAGCTATGTTACCTAAAAATAAAAGAATGGTTATTAACGAAGCAACTGAAAGGTGGTTTAATTAACTGTTTTCTTTCAGTGCAACAACGTGAGAATGGCGAGCTAGAGTTCGACACGAATGATGATCAGCGCTTAAAAGATAAGCGGAGTTTTCAAGAAGATCCAAACATTCTTCAACTCCTTGATAAACATTCGCGTAGTGTAAAAAATTATATGATTCAATAAAAGCTGGTCGTTATCAGAATGCTGTTATACTGGAAAATACGTATAAACTTTTGGCCAAAATAATATCCAAATCAATACAAAACACTCAATCTGGTAAACAACCATTTATACCAAAGTCCTTAAAAAGACGTCAAAGCGAAAATTTTACTCATACAGTAATAAAGAAGCACGAACTACTCTTAAGTTTGCCAGTCCCGTTAAAAACAATACGATATAGACAAGAAAAAGATATATATATGGATGATGAGACATCGGAAGATGATCAAATGATGGAGGAAGGTGAAACCGAGGAAACTGATTTAAACAGAACTATCTATGAGCACCAACCTGAAGAAAGTTACTTTGATGATGATGACTTTAGAGTCGACCCACAATTTAATCCTGTTCAGATTAATAGTATTCCGGAAGAATCCTTTCGAGAATATCTAGATCAGTATGATCCGCTACCTAGAGAATATGTGGAAGGTTTTATAAAAGATACGGAAAACGAGTACGATCGAAACTATTTAAAACATGATATGGCTACTGATTATCTAACTTTCGGTGATTCTCGACTTGAATTTAACGGCCCAGATATTTATGTTAAGAAGAAAAATTTTATTGGAGCTCCTGGACTATATGAACTTATATTCAAGACCAATCCGTTAAAAAACAAATTTACAGCACTAGACGAGCGAGCATTTGCAAAATTGGTTTTGCTAACGAATGCTAGTAGGAGAAATTTTAATGAAAACGAACAGCATGTTGGCAACAGAGGTGTCAAGTACATGTTAACAATTAAATCATTACTCGAGCGTATAAAAGAGGAGCGAATAAGAAAACAAAAGTAACGCGATAAACAGTTGCGAATTACAAGAGCACAAAATACTCAAGGCTAATGGTTTACCAATTGGTACTCAACATAAAATATTTAACAATAATAAAACTGATTATATTAACTGGGATGATCCAAACGAGCTTGTGGATAGATTAAGATTGTTAATGGCTAGCAAGAGTTGGTAATAATAACCACCAAAATGAGATTATAAGTATTATTGAAGAGTTAAAGGAAGCCGATATTATTGAATAAAAAAGTTGATTTAGTAACATAACCTCATTTTCAAGATGACTCTCGACAAATTCGGACGTAATTTAACTCATCCATATCATTTAGCAAAAAAGCTTAAAACAGAAGATGGTGTAAAGGATAAGCCCGAAAACAACTTGTATGACTACATGAATATTATGTTGGTTTGCGAAAAGGGCTTGTCAAAACACCATAATATAAATGGCACAAAATTTAATTACTACAGGTTTTCCATTACAAGTGGAATTATTGAATATGTTAATATCGATACACCTGTTAAAACGTATATAAACGCAACAGCATATAAAAAACCAAGCGATTTGTTACACCAGGAGTTAAATTTAAATGATTATATTTAATTTTTAGGAAATAAAATACGACCATGTACCAAAATATATGCTGAGTTTATAATTAAATATCCCATTTTATAAGGCATTATTCTAAGGATTATTTAGCAATATGGCAACAATGTATTTCTTAATTTAAAAATAAATGCTTTACTGCAATCACTGCTATTTATTTTATAAGGCATTATTCTAAGAATTATTTAGCAATATGGCAACCATGTATGTATTTTTTATTTAAAAATAAATGCTTTACTACAAACACTGCTTTTTATTTAGTTGCCACTGTTTTCTACCGTTTATTATCTAACCGCAGCTATCTTTGTTATTATTGACGTTTTGTATGCTTTGACCTTAAAATTACAAGGGGTATGTTTAGTAAAATCTAGTCGGTTAAACCGCTCTCTAATTGGTTAAAAATTAAGTCTAAATAAAATTTCTCCCTCTCTGATTGGTTGTAGTAGGGGTATGTTCAGAAAATAATATTTGGGTAAAAATGCAAGGAGTACGTTAATACCGCCATAAATAATTATAAAGCTGTACGCCTGCGCTCGGCGCTTAGGCCCCCGCTTACACCCAAGGTTTAGGCGCGGAGGGCGCAGTGCCTAACATGTTAGATAATGTTGACCTTGAAATTATTGCCGTTAGCGACTATTCTTTGTACAAGTTTCATTATTCTAAATTTAATAATAAGGCAGCAATTATTAATTTTCTATCGGGTTACCGTTCTAATCGCTAATTGATATCTCTTAACTATTTTTAAACAGCTGTAACGCCTTTATGGTTAAACATGGCGTCATGCGGTTTTTGCCATTCGATAGGTATGACGTAATACTATATTTAAAAAATTTAAACCGCGCGCTGATGACACATCATCAGGGTTAAATTACGATTTTTGTCGAAAGCGCCCGAACGGTAGAACCTGGGATTTTCGCGTTTGCGCAAATCAATTTTAAGGCCTTAGCACAAGTATTCTACAGATAACGGCCATTTTCTAAGGCACGTCATTTTTGACATATGACAGGTGACATTTAACATTTGACAGATGACATTTATGGTTTGACAGCTAGTAGTGGTCACGCCCTTAATTAACGCGTTGCGCAAGATTCCTAAATATTCAATGACGTCAGGGATCTTGAGATAATAAGCTCCACCGGTGAGGGTGGATGGTAAACCGTCCTATTTCCACTACAATCGTTGCTATAAACAATTGACACCATATTTACTTTTCACTGCAATCTCACTTAAAGAGGAGAGAAACAGATGTCGAACGCTGTCTAATACGGAGATGGTGCCTTTTTGTCGTTCGTTTCGCGCTCTTGCTTACACTTCAAGCCCTAAATGGAACGCGCGAGGTAATGCCACATAAGTCATGCTTTTTGGTGTGTGCAGCCGGGTTCATCAAATTATAAGACGTTGTGACGTCAAAAAGTTATGTTTGAATAAAACTTTTGTATGATCTTAAACCAAAAATGCAATCATAAAATATTTTTGTTTTTAGTAGTATACGAGGAATATCAAACAAATATATATTTTGTTCACTTTGTACCCTTATTTTTAAAAATATCAAAATTGGTATTACGAAAAATGTTTAGAAATTAAAATAACTCTTAACTATGCAAACTCGGTTATTTATTAAAAAAAAACTTTTATTTTTCATGCAGCAACGTGCGTTTCTAGGACTTTTTACTGTTTTGACAGTTCTTAAACTTTCTTTAAAAATTACATTTCAAAAATAAGTATTTAAAAATGGACAAATTTAAATTTCCATCGATTTACCATAAAAAATAAATAAATTAATTAGTTTGCATATTAGGGAGTTATTTTTATTTCTAAACATCTTTCCTCAATAATAATTTTCGATATTTTTAAAAATAAGAGTATTTCCCTTTAAAATAAAATTCATATTTTTGAGATACCTCGTATACTAATAAAAAATATGAATATCTAATAAATGCTTTTTAAGTTTTAGACCATGCATAACTTTCTCAAACAAATTACTTTTTGTGAAATTAATAATAAAAAGTATCGTAGCCGAGGTAATAAAGAGTTTGTTGACACGGAACTTAAATACTTGAAGATGTAGGGGAAAGACCTTCGCAAGCAGCAGCTTTCACATTCTAAAAACTTTAAGGATTAAGGAACAAACAAAGTGGGTTCGGGGCCTACTCAGTTTGACCGTATAGGGATGCATATGTATGGCGCCACGAGTTTCTTTTAAGGTGATGCCGGAGTGAGTGCTAAATTGCAATTTGAAATTAAGAATTTTCGTTTACGTCACGGCAAGCAACCGCGGGACGACGTGCAGCCTAATTTTAGGCAAGCCATTGGCGTTGCATGTCGGTGGCCAGTTTTCGACGAGTGGATCCCTAGTTTGTATGTAATAAAGTGGTTATACACTTATAATTTTTACATTTTAAAAATGTGGTCTGTTTATTAAAGAATTTTTGCATTACTAGGGTAAAAGTATTTTCTCAAATAGATGTATAAATGAAAATATAATATAATTTTATTACTATGGCGGAGTTTTTCCGTTACGAAAATTGTCAATATCTGTCGGTAATAAAGAAGTTATGCTCTGTTAATTAAATTGTTAAGATTGTGAATTTCACCCAATTTATTAAATTTAAATTGAAGACAACGTGGTAAAAAATATTATTTTTATATATAAATCAATATTTTGATGCCGCTAGAATTATTTTAAATGCAGTGGTATGTTTATTATTATTAATTATTAAAATTATTAGTAATCAGAATTTTATCATGAGAATGGCAGATTAAATTTTAAAAGATTTCCTTCACAGAATAAAAAATGTTGGCTCAATTAAATATATACTTGGTATTAGCAAAGTAAATTTTTACTTGCCTGTCATAAATGTTTCTTTCAACTGAACATTATTTAAATGAAGTATGATTTATTTTAAACTAATAAAGATTTATCTAAGACAAGTTAATATTTGCTTCGCCAATGGCAAGTTCATTTATGTTTTTCTAGGTTTATTTATATAACTCAATAAAATTCTATTTCTGTGATGTTTGTACACATATCTGCTTACAAGGAGGAGCGACAACAACAAAAAAAAATCAAATTTAAAAAACGCATTTAACATAATGAAGTTAATTTTCAACAAATTTAGGGAAAACATTTTTATCTTGGGTATTGTAAAGTTGGTAATGTTTATTTTACTTTAAAAACTTACTTTATTAAATTTAAACCAATATTAAATAACAAATAATTTAGTTTAAGCCAGAAACAAAATTTGTATTTTACCGTTTTAAAGGAAAATTTTTAAAAAGTGAGAGAAAAGAAAAGTCCGTTTTTTTAAAAAAACCCGACAATCAGAATTGCCAATAAAGCCGCTCGTGCGTGCGTTTGACGTTTGAGCTGAACCGTTTTGTTAAAATTGGTTCAGCATAACTTGTCTCTTCAAAAAAATCCATGGTTGTAATGTAATAGTTTGGTAAAATACCCAATATAAGGAGAAGATTATCAATTATTTTCTTTTTAAATCAAAAGTTCTTTACAAGAGGGGCATAGGACAAAAATTTTGTGTACATTTAAATAAAATAAAATATTAAAGAAAAAATTACCTAAAAATAAGTAAATTCGTTGCTTTTTTCCTATCTATTTTTATTAACAAAAAAACCTTCTTCGGGCGAGATTCGAAACCGGACCGCCCGCATAGCAGGCGAATATTCTACCATTAAACCACTCAGACTCATTATATGCTTCTGCTGACTTGATATACATACAGTGTGTCCCAAATTGGGCCTACATGTATTGGTAACTCGGGAACCATTAGAGCTACATTATTGGGTAAATTAGACAAGTTTTAAACAATTAAATGGCAAAATTAGGTGTGCTTTAGGTTATTATTTATCTTTTATGGTTTTTGAGATAATTAAGAAAAACCAAAATAATGCATTTTGGAAAAAGTACTGAAGTTTGTTTATTTGAAATAAGTTTTGGAATCTGTAAAAACATTGTTGGGGCAACTTTTTAAGAGCAATGCATTTTAGTATTCAGATTTTAATGTTGACGTTTCGGTTTTGAGATACCATCATCAACTTTCATTTTTCTAATGGCGGCCATTTTTTTTTGCAAATTTTTAAAGAACGTTTTTTTCCTTTAAAATGATGGATATTACTTGTTGTGTTAAAATGTTAAAAAATTAAAAAAGGTTATACAAGTTTATTTCTAACTTTTATAAAATTATGTACCCAAACCAAGATGAATATTTACCTTGTGTGCATCGGCACATTAAAATATGTGTTAATTATATCAAGCTGTAAACCTTCTATCAAAAATGTGTGTATGTGCTCAAAAATATTTTTTTCCATAGCATACAAAAACCAGATTCAATATGTCTTTTAATTGGCACAAATACACTTGATAAATTAAATTTTACTTACATAATTGTCTGTGAAAAAAACTGTTCTTTACACTTATTACCAATCTACTATTTGAAATTATAGCATGTTCTTTGTTATTTGTTTATGTTTTATTTAATAAAATAATTACCGTAGTTATCTTTAAAACAATATTTTAAAACAGTTTAACTCTTTGATGGATGCTCATGTATTAAAAAAATCAGGTTATCTTATAATCTGCAAAATATTTTTGAATGTTACTTCATATTACAATTCGTATTATTTTTTTAAACTAATATTTTCTTTGGCTTTGTTTAAACTCCCGTATGCAATTAAGTTTTTACCTATTAAGAATAAGTGGAGAGAACATTGTTTTTTAGAGGCTAGGATGTAGGTATAATTTAGTTTTATAATTGTGTTCATGACAATTTCAAGACTATGTTTTCTTGAAATGTTTTTAAGCCCCTAAATCTTTTTCTGGTGGAAAGGTAACAGCTTTGTTTGGGCACATAAGTTTATAAAATTTAGAAATAAACTTGTTTTACTTGTTTGAAATTTTTGTTTAATCATTATAAAATATAGCCTATAACACTAAGTCTGCAAAACATACGCTTTATATGGTATCAAATATATCACAGTCATTTGCCTAAAAGGATCATGGCAAATGCATTTACCTAGACAAATGGCTTTTGCGAAGGCGTAACTAGCAGTCCCCCCTGGGTGGGGCTTAGGGGGCCTTCCAAGACCCTGGAGGGGCCTAGACACTACTAAAACTTTATATGCCCCCTAGGCCCCCTGTAGTTACGCCGGTGGGCTTTTAAATAAAAATTATTGTCACGAAATCATTTGCCCAGGTGGAAGGCATTTGCCTAGGAACAAGCTATTTGCCTAAAATAACCACTTGCCTGCGACAGCCATACAACGTTTGATAATTTTTACGTAACGTACGTTATAATTTTTTCTACGACTGTTTATTAATGTATATGTTGCAGGCAAATGGTTAGTTTAGACAAATGGCTTCTGCCTACGCAAATGCCTTTTGCCTGGGCAAATGGTGTATTTTATTTTCAAATGCTATTTTCCTGCCAATGTGACAGTTTTCCATGAACGTCTATAGCGCTTCGAATCAATCAAATTACACGTGCTTTTGCTTTTTGTACTGTAGTCTGCAAAACAGACTGTACGCCTAATGTGTTACTAAATATGTCACAGTCATTTACCTAATATGGACCACGGTAAATGCATATTCCTAGGCAAATGGCTTTTAAATAAAAATTAGTTTTATGTGATTTGCCCAGGCAAAGGCAATTTGTAAAATTTTCCAAAATAACCATTTGCCTACGACATATAAATAATTAATATGATTTTAAACAGGTCATCTAGCTTATTATTTACGGCTAATACCCTCGCTTATAACCCACACTCATTACCCACAACCTCGATTTTTAAATATGACTTGTCAGCAAAGGTTACTATTTTTTAGTCACATATAAGTATAAAAATTCAAGATATAAGTTATTGTCAATATTTACTATCAACGCTCCTGCGCCACAAGTTTTGCTTGAAAAAATAGCTTGCCGATGTACGAAAGGATGTACAAGAAACTGTGGCTGCAGAAAGTTAGGTATTAATTGTTCCATGTTTACAAGGAGTGCATGGGATCAATTGCGAGAAACTCTTATAAAATTAAGATTTTTGAAGAAGGTACTTAAGCTGAGAAAGAAATAAATGTTGAAATATTTGTATTATGAAAAATTGAAAAGATGTACGTAAAGGTTAGGAAAAATCGTTGAAAGTAGAAAAAAATTAAAAACCATATTTTACTTATTATTAGTTTTAGGAACTTTTGCAATAGACCGTTTTAAAGGTGATTGTTTTCTTTTTAACTGAATACACCATTGCCTATACCTAAAACTGCGTAGAAAAGAGTTGCAAAAAACTAGGTAAAAGTGGTCTGAGCGGCAATTTAAAAAATCGTTTATTGACTAATATGAACTATAAAGATATCTAATTAGCGTTAATTTGTAAAGGCAGCATGAAGGCTTTTTTCCTATAAAGCAATGCCTATACCTAAATACCTATGGAAAAAGTTATAGGGCAAATACAAAAAAAAAAAAAAAAATAAAAATGCGTTCTTTGAGCATAATTTTGCTAAGAATACCTTTTTTTAATTCAGAAAATGTCATTCCATGGAAAATTTAATTTCCTACCACTGTTATATTGACTATTACCTAGAAAAAGTGCGAAGTTTTCAAGATAATCTCAAAAATTGAAAAGGGGCTGTTTTCACCCCGTTATTAAAAACGCACCTCTCCAAATAGTAACACTCCGCGGTTTTTATCATATTTAGGGGACCATTGACCATATGAAACAATAAAACCCCTTTAACGTTGTAGTTCTCTTTAACCATCTTTTTCTGTACATTTTCAATAGCCTATAAATACAATTTATGTTTTTCAGTACCAAAAAAACAATTGTCGGAACTACCAAATTCTTCATAAAAACCAGCATTAATTTTGACCTATCGACTGTCCGATACGTTCAAGAGCAAAAGAGTGTTTCTTTTTCGATTTTACATACAAGTACATGCGACCTCCCGAAATATTTTAACATCCCTACATAAACAACTGCTAAACGCTTTATTAAATATACTTTAATCATTATGAATTTTTAGAATATTGCAATGGCTAAACGATAATAAAGTCGAAATTTAACTATTTTACATAATGTTTTCTTCAATGATACTTAAAAAACAAACTATAGCAATTATCGATACTATCATTTTTTCTCTGTGTAACAAATTATTATAATATCTGCTTACAGCTTACCTAATTAAATTTTGATATAATATGGATGGTATAATAATGATTCCTGCAGCAAATTTGCAAATTGTCAAATTAATTTAATTTTAGAAATAAGTTACTTCTTTATGCGTAAAAATACACTCCTGGGCAAAAACAAACAAAGAAAATTCTGATCAACTTCAACCTTAAAAACTTTTTGGTTTTCTGTCAGATTTAAATTATCTTGTGGTCCAGTTTTAGCTCCTTTTGTAAGATTATTATTTAATATGAGGATTGCAACACCCTGTCGTACACAAATAATTTCAATTTATTGTTAACATTAGTATATTTGTTTACATTTTCAGAAAGCCAACGTTTTAAGAAAATGCCAATCTGAATGAATTAATTATAATAAGATAAAACAATAAATACTCAGCTGCAGTTGTCTTTTTTATTTAACGGCTTCTTTCTAGTCAAATGAGTATCTAAGTTATAGCAAACACAATAGTTTTTACTATAGTTGTAGTTTGTTGATGTAACTAGGATGATGGAGCACAAATCATAGATTTTTAATTTTTATAATAGACAATATGGAATTAATCTGATTGTAAGCTTATGTATTAAAATTCAGAGGCGGCAAAAATTAATAGATTACGGGTGGCAAATCTGTAACTCCGCCACTGCCACTGACACGCGACTAGACCCAATAATACTAATCTAGACAAAGCTTTACAAGCGCCAAATCAGTTAAAGGGTTCGTTAGATATTTTAAACGCCTTGTATCTAAGAATGGAAGCAAGTCCGGACATATGTCTGAGAGTTTTTTTATAAAAAGACATAGAAAAGCAGTTGCTTAAGTTTCGTACAGTAGTCAGGAAACACCCTGTATTTTTAAGACCTAAAAAGTTATTATTAAAAAAAAAATCTATTTGCTTTAGCTTCGCTACTCACCAGCCAGGTCTGCAGTTCCGTGTTGGGGTAAAATAGGACAAGTATGTGACAAGTTCTCGGCTTACCTCAAATACCTATCTAAAAATTGGTGCCACCTCTCATTGTTAAGTTGTGGTATTGTAGAATACTAATTTAAAATAGAAAATGTGTTGCCTCCATTAATTTATATGTGTTATTGTCCATGCCGAGATATCAAATTTAGTAAAAACGTGCTCTTAAAAAATTGTCTAAGATATGTTTTCTGCTCTGCAAATGCCATAAACAAGAGCACATTAGTAAAAATACTATGGACGAAATTATCTAATGCTGCGTCCAGACAGCAACAATTCGCAGCGCCGAATAGCGCGCCACATAGTCTCACATAGCGCGGACGTGGACGGAATTTACGTCGTTCCAAGGTCTTGAGGAATAATTCCTCGGTGATTCAGAGCTTGTCGGTTTTTGCATCAAAGCGCGCAAATAGGTTGGTCTGTTTGGACAGAGGATTGGAGAATTGTTGCAAGTCTGGACGCAGCGTAAAAATAATCAACCTATGCGGACAGATTCATTATTATTAAAATAAAAGTAAAACCGGTATTTTAAAATCAAGCTTTGTTATTAAAAAGAGTATTAAAAGAAAATAAAATATATTTTTTTAAATTTTATTTTATATTTTTTCTTACAATGCAAAAATAAGATTTTTTATATTATTTTAAAATAATTTATACCGTTGGGTATACAGTATCTTCGGCAACACCACATGCATTCCTTCCACGGACAAGGTTAAAGTAACCCTTTTCACCCCAAGAAGAACCCCAAGAGTTCTTTACAATCCAATAGTCCTTTCCATTTTCGGTACCGTAACCAACAATGGTGACACCGTGATTCAAATATAACGTGGAGCACCATATGTCGTCATAAATACCTTAAAAGAAAATATTATTTACGACTTTTTTTATAAATGGGGTAAATGAAAAACTGCCTTACACCACTATTTTTTATTTTGGTTGTTATTAATTAAAAAACGGACATGTTTCAACTATATAAATGGTCATCTTCAGCGTTACATAAAGTTTATCCTTTAATAGTTGGCTTAACCACCTTCTTAAGAATTAATATAGGGTAAAATTGTTACATATACTTTTACTGACATTCTTTCTACTGACTGTGGTGCATTTCTATAGAATACATCTTAAAATGTGTTTGTTAAAATACTTAAAGCTACTTAGTTAGGCCCAGCTCTAAAAACTAACAAATCAAATCTAAATCCCATAACGGATGTTTCAACACTAATTAATTTGAGGCAGTTTTTTAATTTCTTTCTGTATTTCATTTAGAAAATTAAATTTATTCTATTTGCAGTAGAATTGTCAATATCGTTTGTTCTGTTGCTTAATTAAAATGATTAAGCAACAGAAAAAAACGACATCGACACTATTATTGCAAATAGAATAAATTTAATTTTCTAAATAAAACACAGAACGAAATTTAAAAACCACAACACAAAAAATTAGGTTTGCGAAAACCGCAAGGTTCTGTGTTTAATAATAACTGAGATATCCCGCTGTTGTAACCAAAATAAAACACCCTGTACTGTTAAAGATATACCATGTTTTTTTAATACCACCCTGCTTTTAAAAGCAATTACTTATTAATGACAATTTATAAATAACGGTATATCACCCAAGTAATTTTTTTTAATTCTAAACAAAGTGTTGCAGTAACCAAATAATATTATGGTAAAGATTATTGGAAGTAATGTCCTTTCCAATGTGGCACTTTTGATATTTGAAATAATTTTTGGTATATAATTATTGAAAAATAAAATTAACAAGGCTTTTTTAAAAGTTATCGTTGCAAATAAATCTAGCTTTTAAACATGTTTTTTATGTTTTGAATAGAAGAGCGTTTATGTAATTATGTTTTTTAATCTTACCAGATTCGTAGTCACTAAGGTAGGATGCGTCCATAGCAACAGATACTGGTCCTACAGTAGCAACAGCGTCAAGGAGAGCATGTTCATCTTCAGGTTCGATGACTTTGTAGCTGCTTACTTTAGTTACAACTTCTGAAGCGGAGAACCTACACTTGCCATCTCTAGCTGTAAGAGAAAAGTGTGTGCTAGCTTATTTGCCCATACTTAAACAAGTTTTAAATACATATAAGGAATTTAACTTGTAATACATGCTTTTAATTATATTCTTAGGGATATACCAATAATATATTTTTCGAGATATGAACCAGACATATGATTTTTTTATGGAGCACCCTGTATATTTTTATTTAATAAATTATAGAAAATAAGAGCTTTTTAAAAATATAAAACACCTTATAGGTTTAAATTTTAGACCCAAAGTTGATGTTTTAAATTTTAAAATTGAATTTCGCATAGTGGGCCATGAAATAGACTTTATCATTAAAAAATAAGCCCTAATTTCTAATTTGATTACATTTAACAGCGCTCCCTTTTCTCCTCGGTTTTGGAATTTTTTTATTTATTAAATAATTAAAAACTAAATTTTTTGGATCGGCGCTACTGTGTTTATACTCAAAACAGTATTCAAAATAAGTATGTATCCATAAAATATTTTATGGGTTTAAAATAATGAACCTTTGTTTATAGATTAAAACCTTTGTATTGTAAGTAACTTAATATTAAATATTTTATTATTTTGTTTCTTTTAAAATTATCATAACTTTTATCATATTATGTAAGAGCAGAATAGTTCTTCATAATATATAAAAGTGTTTATTTTCTTAAAATGGTAAATAAACTTCCTAATTTTATTCTGGAGAGAAGCCAAATAATATTTTGTTTAAATTTAATATCCCAGAAAACAAATATAGCATTAAATACTTTAATATATAGCTAAACATTTTTTGTTATTCTTTTTACCTAATAGGTGTATTTTTTACCAGTTAATTTTTTCAAAAGTAATGTCAAACTCCAAAATGTCCATTAGACATTTCATGTTTTAATAAAAACTTTTTTAGTTTTCTAACAAGTTTATCAGTTGGTTTTTAGGTAAATTGTTTACCACATTTCTGGTAAACTATTTACCACATTTTTGAGACGAAACCATTGGCCCGTCTGGCGTATTGTTAACATTTTATTTTATTGAATTAAAATAATTTCAACCAAGAGCTAATGAACCTTTGTTTATAGATTGAAACCTTTGTATTGTAAGTAACTCAATATTAAATATTTTATTATTTTGTTTTTTTAAAATAATACTAACTTTAATTATATTGTGTAAAAGCAAAATAGTTCTTTATAATGTATAAAAGAGTTTTAATTTTTTTAAAATGTTAAATAAACTTCTTAGTTTATTTCTGGAGAAAATCCAAAAAATATTTTGTTTAAGAAAAAGTTTGTTGATACGGGACTTAAAGACTTAAATATTTGGGGCACAAGAAATACCTTTTTACATTCTAAAAACTCCAGGGGTAAAAAATAAACAAAGTGGGAAGTTCGGGGCCTGTCTAATTGTACCGTATAGGGATGCATATGTGCGGCACCACGAGTTTCTGAGTTGGGGACCGTAAGTAGAGAAACTATACTAAACAATTCTTTAGAGCAGAAGCCATGGAGGTACTTACATATAAAAAGCGATAAATCTTTCACAACCCGACGATGTGCGAAAGAAGGAAGCCTTTTTGTTAAGTGAAGGATTATTATTAATGACGCAAAAAGGTCTTTCTTAGATGAAATCGAGAATGCTAAGGGTTCTGGGGGACGCCATGCCTCAGATATAAGAACAATATTCCAAAATACTCCAACTAACAAAGAAAATTATTTTTTTTTCACACTGCTGATGTACAGGAGGATACCCTTTGTAAGCATTTAATGATTAAAACAATAAGCTAATTTTTACACTTAAATTTTTTTATTGTATTATTACCTTATTTTTTGTCAATAAAATATTTTAGAAAAAATGTTAAAAGCGTTAATATTATTTAAATGCTGCATCAAGCAAGGAAAGCAAGGTGGCATCCGCCAAAAGCACTCGCCATACTTGCTGAAATGCTGCGTTTTGTTTAATTATTTTATTATTGGAAGTGTTGGAATTGTGGCAGTAGTTAATCATTTAAAGTTTTGATTTAGGGTAGTTGTTATTGCCTTTTTTAAATTGTATATTATAGTATTGATGTTTTTTTATATCTCTTAGACTATAGGGCATTTATATACACATCTGCCAACAGCACTTGCCATACTTGCTGAAATGCTGCGATTTGTTTAATTATTTTATTATTTGAAGTGTTGGAATCGTGGCAGTGGTTAATCATTTAGAGTTTTGATTTAGGGTAGTTGTGATTGCCCTTTCTTTAAATTGTATATTATATTATTGTTTTTTTATATATCTTTTAGACTATAGGGCATTTATATACACATCTGCCAAAAGCACTTGCCATACTTGCTGAAATGCTGCGTTTTGTTTAATTATTTTAATATTTAAACTGTTGAAATTGTGGCAGTGGGTAATCATTTAGAGTTTTAATTTAGGGTAGTTGTTATTGCCCTTTTTTTAATTGTATAATATATAATTGTTCTTTTTTTTAATATCTTTTAGACTATTGGGCATTTATATACACATCTGCCAAAAGCACTTGCCATACTTGCTGAAATGCGGCGTTTTGTTTAATTATTTTAATATTTAAACTGTTGGAATCGTGGCAGTGGATATTTAGAGTTTTGATTTAGGGTAGCTGTGATTGCCCTTTTTAAATTGTATATTTATATTATTGTGTTTTTTTATATCTTTTAGACTATAGGGCATTTACCTACACATCTGCCAAAAGCACTTGCCATACTTGCTGAAATGCTGCGTTTTGTATATTTATTTTAATATTTAAACTGTTGGAATCGTGGCAGTGGATATTTATAGTTTTGATTTAGGGAAGTTGTGATTGCCCTTTTTAAATTGTACATTATATTATTGTGTTTTTTTATATCTTTTAGACTTTAGGGCATTTATATACACATCTGCCAAAAGCACTTGCCATGCTTGCTGAAATGCTGCGTTTTGTTTAATTATTTTAATATTTAAACTGTTGAAATTGTGGCAGTGGGTAATCATTTAGAGTTTTAATTTAGGGTAGTTGTTATTGCCCTTTTTTTTAATTGTATAATATATAATTGTTCTTTTTTTTTATATCTTTTAGACTATTGGGCATTTATATACACATCTGCCAAAAGCACTTGCCATAACTTGCTGAAATGCGGCGTTTTGTTTAATTATTTTAATATTTAAACTGTCGGAATCGTGGCAGTGGATATTTATAGTTTTGATTTAGGGAAGTTGTGATTGCCCTTTTTAAATTGTATATTTATATTATTGTGTTTTTTTATATCTTTTAGACTATAGGGCATTTACCTACACATCTGCCAAAAGCACTTGCCATACTTGCTGAAATGCTGCGTTTTATATATTTATTTTAATATTTAAACTGTTGGAATCGTGGCAGTGGATATTTATAGTTTTGATTTAGGGAAGTTGTGATTGCCCTTTTTAAATTGTACATTATATTATTGTGTTTTTTTTTATATCTTTAGACTTTAGGGCATTTATATACACATCTGCCAAAAGCACTTGCCATACTTGCTGAAATGCTGCGTTTTGTTTAATTATTTTAATATTTAAACTGTTGAAATTGTTGCAGTGGGTTATCATTTAGAGTTTAATTTAGGGTTGTTGTTATTGCCTCATTTTTTAATTGTATATTATATAATTGTTCTTTTTTTTAAATATTTTTTAGAATATAGGGCATTTTAAATATTATTTTAAATAGAAAAGTCGCAATACAATTTTTTTTTGTATAGAAAACTATGTTAAATTTAAATTTTATTTAATTTTTTCTAGTTTAAATTGATTACTCACCAGTGTATGGGTAACTTTCTTCAGACTGAAGACCAGTCTTTTCGACATATGGGAAGGTCTGTTCCAAATATCCTCCGTTACATCCCAAGTTAATGTCAGTAGTACAGTCAACTAGTTGTTGCTCAGAAAGAGATACAAGTTTTCCAGATTTATGGTAGTATGCAGCTTCGGTGGAAGCAACCTGCAATGAAATAGAAAGAGTTTAAAAAATGTAAACATAATTTTTAACTTATAAAAAATTTAATTGGTGATGTGTAGCATTCCCAGCTACCTCAGAATATTTTTTTATACTTACGACGGTGAAAGCCCAGCATGATCCGCACTGTCCTTGATCTTTAACACCTGTTACTTGTCCTTTAGTTCTCCAGTCAACGGAAGCTGGAGCTTCAAGACCACTCAAAACGTGCTTGGTGGCATTGAGTGATGGTTTGTTAGAAGAGCTTAAAGCCAAGAAGGCTCTGAATTCTTCTTTAGTCATGTCGGTAAATTTGTTAATGCCTACAAAATTTTATTGCTAAAGTTAGTGCGGGTAATAAAATTATTAACCACCCCTTAAAAATAAATATTGTTTTTAAGGTAATATAATATTTAAAACATTATGTTATAATTATAGCACTAATTCTGATTATTTTTTATATTAGATACCTAATATAAACACAGTTGAGTTTCGCTAATCTAAAACCCTGTTAGTTCGGTGCGGGGAAAGCGGTAAGCTGTTTAATATATTACAGACTTTTTATGAATAATTACCTTAAGTTCCTTTTATTTATTGTTAAGTCCCCAAATTTCTTATATATAGAAAAAAAAACGATTTTAAATTTTTTACTTTAATAAATAAAACTCTTAGTTAAAAATGTGTTTTTTTTTTCTAATCAAGTATTCAATACTATTTTTTGAACGCTTAGTATTTCTTCAAGAGACTTGTTTTTCTTTTTTCGAATTCGTGAATTCTTACTGTAATATAAGTTTTTAATATTGTTAAGTTTTTTGTTTTGTTTTTAAATTACGGTAGTCAGCAATTTTCATCTTTTATCCTAAACCAATATGTTACCCTTTTGCTTAAAACAATTTAAACAATTGCAGTAATAAGCTTTGCAAAATAATTTAAATGTTGTTACATTAATTTTTTATTTGTAGTTGTTTTAATATCATTTTGTTGCTTTTTATAGCTTGGACAATATATAGATCTTATTGCTGAAGTAATAGTTTTCAATTAGCAGAAGAAAACCACTTTTACTAACACTTTTTAACACTTTTATTTTTCTAAGCTCTAAACAAGCTTTCATAGTCATTTATTTTTACTACAACTATAAAGCCATTATGCTTACAACAAATAAACTAATAATTTCAGTAGATATCTATCTTACTGACATTTAATAATATACAGGGTGTTTCCTAACTACGGGACAAAAGTTAAGAAACCGATTTCCAATGTCTTTTTATATATATATATATATATATATATATATATATATATATATATATATATATATATATATATATATATATATATATATATATATACAGGGTGTTATTTAATAAGTGTCCGATATTTCAGAGAGTGATTTTTCAAGTATTTTTAAGGTAAAAAGTTCCTATGAACGTGTGGTCTAAGATGCTTCGCTTTCAAGATACAGGGTGTCAAAGTTTTATTTTTATTTATGTTTTTTCTGCATAATTTCCTAAATAATGCCGATTTCCGAACGAAAATTGGTACCTGGGGGTTTTTTGACATGAAAAATTTGAATTTGTTCTTAATTTAGCTCTTACTTGTAGAGGGCGCTAGCCACATGTATATTCTCACTTTCAAAGGCTCATGACTTTTTGTACAACCCTGTATTTAGATTTTTGTTAAAAGAAATGGATTCCTTAGTCATTTTTACGTAAAAAGGTACTCCTATTAGATGACGCTAGGAGCAACCGTTTTCGAAATATTTTAGTTTAAAATAATCGATGCATACGCTTAGTAATATAATACGCTAAGTAAAGACCGCCGAAAATGACGGTTTTATCAAGTAGGCTAGTCAATGCATTTTGTTTGTGTTGTCATGTAAAAATTCAGACATAATACAATTTTGACGTACTTTGACGTACAGTTGAGTAGTAGGTAATAAATATAAATAAAAATAAAACTTTGACACCCTGTATCTTGAAAGCGAAGCATCTTAGACCACACGTTCATAGGAACTTTTTACCTTAAAAATACTTGAAAAATCACTCTCTGAAATATCGGATACTTATTAAATAACACCCTGTATATATATATATATAATCCATTAACACATCTTGCTTTATTTTAAATATAAAAAAAAAGGTATTTTTAAATTATACGAAAAATGTTTTAACCGATTTAAATTAAATTCGGTGCATCTATTTAATGTCATAAGGCGCTTGTGAATCTCTATCTTTATTTAGAACATTTTGTCTAGTAGCCTCTCAGTGGGCACCACATCCAATATTATTGAGAGAAAAAAGTACGCCACTGATTTTTTATAAATTTTTTCCGATTAATCAAACAAAAATGCTACTTTTTGGTCTCTTGTATTTTCATCGTTTCTCGCTTTGTTTTTGAAAAAAATATATTGAAGCCACTTATTTATACTAAAAAGTATCCATATAAACAGCATAAAATAAAATTAAAATGAAAAAATAAACAATTTTGACCTTGTTAATTTTGATATTTTTAGGATATAATCATTGGGTAAATTTTTTTCTCTCGAAAACAAAGCTACACACAAAGAAAAAATAAGAGACCAAAAAGTTGCTTTATAAATTGCTTTATTAGGAAAAAATATTTAACTTTGTAAAAAGTCAGTGGTGTACTTTTTTTAAAATAATATTGGTTATGGTGCCCACTGAGACGCTACTGGTCCCAATAATTGTAATCTAGGTGGATTCTTACAAGCGCCTTATTACATTAAATAAGGGTAGCAAATTTTATATAAATCTGTTAAAGGATTTTTAAGATACTTAAAAATATCGACCTTTTAAAAAATTTTAAACTAGTTTCTCAGAAATAAAGCAACTCCGACATATGTTAAAGGTTTTTTTTGTATGTAAAAATACATAAAAAAATTACCCTCTTAGGTTTCATACCGTAGTTCAAAAACCCTGTACATAACTTAAACAATTGCTTTTTTTTATGGGCAATAATAGAAAACACTACAAGTAATTTTACCTTTTTTATAAGATACAAGCCCCTGTTCGTATAAAGCATTGTGTTCTTCAATTTGGCGAAGGTTGTCTTTAAAGATGGCAAAACGTTTAGTTTCTTCAGCTTGGTTTCTGTAGGTCTTGCTGTGCTTCAACTAGAAAAGTAAAATATGTTTTTATTGACAAATTAATATTTATTTAATTAATAGTAAATAAGAAACAATATATTTAAGATAAGTTACATATTTTTTTTAAATAAAATATTTTTTTTTTTAAGAAATGTAAACTTAAGCTCTTAACATATTAAAATATTATTTTAGTAAAGTTTTACACATAGATCTGCTAATCAGAGAAAAAATTGTATTGTATAATTGTATATAATTGTAGTTTTTACGGTTCTTTGCCTAAATACTTTTAGTTCTGTTTATCGTTATTTTTTTAAAATTTATTTTGACATTCGTAAAGTACAATTACTTAATATGGGATTTTATTAAAAGCCTTTTTATCCTAAAGTTTTTTAAAATAAATATAGCAAACAATAATAAACCTATTGTTTAGCAAAATAAATATTAAATTTATTAAATAAATCAGTAAGAAGAAATTAAAGCAGAATGAAAATATAGGGCCTATGTCAAAATTCAAATGCATTTGAATAAATTAAGTTTTTAAATAAAATGGACTTTAAAAAGATTTTTAGTTTTTTTTTTCTGTTAACTTGGTGAGTCGGTTATAAAATAAAAATGTATATTGTTATTATGTCTGTTAGTGCTGGTAAGTGTTATATTCCTTAGATTTTTTTCTGCTAACAATTTTATTTTTATGTATGACAGAATAAAATTTTTCCAGTAAGTAAAAATAAAATTAATTATTTTTTAATCCTTTAAAACTAAACATTTTAAATAAATTATAAAAAAATATATTTTTGTATACCATTGTATGTAGTAAAATATCTTATTGTAACAGTATAATTAAAAGGGCAATTAAGTTATTAAAATTATACGTCTTTTAAATAATAATATGTAAAATAATTAAAAATAAAAACCACCATGTACACTAGTTAACCATGCATTAAAATAAAATTTAAAGAAATATAAAAAGGTATTTAACATATAGAATTTATTTAGCTAGGATGATATTCTAAGTCAAATTTAAAAAAACGGATTCTAACTTCATTTTTGACAAGATTTTTTAAACTAATTTTTTAGTTGCTGGATTACATAATGTACATATGTATGATGCAGGCAAATGGTTATTTTAAGAAAATTAATTTTCTCTAGGCAAATTCCGTCTGCCTGTGCAAATTACCTTATGGAAATAATTTATATTTAAAAGTCATTTGCCTAGGTAAATGGCATTTGCCGTGGTCCCTGTTAGGCAAAAGACTGTAATATATTTGTTAACATATAAGCGTACAGTGTGTTTTGGCAGAGTACAGTAAAAAGCACAATGGCGTGTAATTTGATTGGTTAAAAGCGCTATAGAGGGTCATGCAAACTGTCACCTTGAGGCGGTCATGGTTAGTTTTGGTTAGTTTTTTTTTTAATTTGCTTTATTAGGAAATAATAAAAACTAACCAGAACTAACAATGACCTCTCAATGTGACTGGTTATGCAAATATTTCTATTTCAATATGCTTTAAAATTGCTTAGGCAAATAGAGTCAAATATTAATTGACTACGCAAATAGCATTTAAAAATGAAAATACACCATTTTTTGCCCAGGCAGAAGCCATTTGCCTAAAATAACCATTTGCCTGCGACATATACACTGAACACTAGCAGACCATTTATAAAGATATATCTTATCTACACAAAATAAACATATTCCAAACTTGTTTTGGTAGTCAGTTTTGATGCAACCATAATATACAGCGTGTCTTCGGAAGTTCTTAACAAATGGAAAACTTTTCTATTATTAATTTTACGAAAAAAGTTATTTTTAATAAAAGTCCTGCTTAATGAGAAAATACATTTTCACAAAAATATTTGAAGGTTGGATGTACAGGGTGGCAAAATAACTTGTTTTCAAACTAAAATAAGGTTTATTTTCTAACTATGGTACCAAACTTTAAAGGGTGATTTCTTATGGTATTTTATGAAGAAAAGTTCCTATAAACAATCTCCAGAGTTGCTTTCATACTGAGATACAGTTAAATATTTTTTCAAGGTCTGTTTGTTTTTAAATATCTTCAATACAAAGCCAGGAACAAAAAAATGTACTACACTAAAAAGTTGTATTTTTAGTTGCTTTAAAGGAAAAAACTGCATAAAAAGCCAGTTGCGTACATTTTATTCTTAATAATATTGGCTGTTGTGCCCACTGTACGCCACTGGCGTTTTATGTAGTTTTTATAAATATTTTTTTAAAGCAACTTAAAATACAAGTTTTTTTTTAAAGTACATTTTTTGTATCTGGCTTCGTATTTAAGATATTTAAAAACAAACACACCTTTAAAAAAATATTTAACGCCCTGTATCTCAGACCCGGACATATGTTTATGGAAACTATTCTTCATAAAATGACATAAGAAATCACCCTTTAAAGTTTTGTACCGTAGTTAGGAAATAATCCTTATTTTAATTTGGAAACAAGTCATTTTTAAGCCACCCTGTAGATCCAACCTTCAAATATTTTTGTGAAAATATATTTTCTTATCAAGCAGAACTTTTATGAAGAGACACTTTTTCTCGTAAAATATATATATATATATATATATATATATATATATATATATAAAGTTTCCCATTTCTTAAGAACTTCCAGAGACACGCTGTATAAAACATAATTTAAAAACATTGTCAAAAGTTGTTAAATTATATCAAAATATAAAAAAACTGGAAAACACTTTTTTTTGTTTTAATTTGGGAAAGTTATTTTAAGGTAATGTACATAAAAAAATAGTTTAAAAAATAAAAGATTTAATTACCTTGAAAGCCTGAAATTGGTCTCCATGCTCTCCAAGAAATGCACTTACGGCAACTACCAAGAAACTAGCGAAAATAAAAACCTTCATTTTGTTTGAGTGGTACTATAATTTCTTTTTGAATTTTCTAGGTTTATATAGTACTTTTATTTTAATTTTTTGCGTAATTTGCCTATCATTTTTATGAATGTGTAATGGAGTACTTCAAATAATTTCTAACAATGAATAATATCTTATACGTGTTAAGTGGACCTCTCAAGTAAAATAATATTTGTTTTTAGCATACAAAAATTATTTATTTATTATTATAGGTTTCTTATTGGTTTCCCAAATGACCTTTGACTGAAGTCCTTCAGTCCTTTACTGTTCTAGCAAAGGTAAAACGTTTTTGGATGCATGCAAATACAGACAGAAAATTCAAGGAGTATATTTCGAGTTCCTTCGCTATATTATTTTCAATAGCAGGGGGCAGAACACCCCAGAAAATGCAACAAGTTGATAGAAATATAATGACAAGAAAAGTTACAAAGTACTGGTACCAAAAGATTTGAATCCCAAAGAAAATTAACTTATTTTTTAGTTAAAATTGTTTTTAAATATTTAAATTTTTCTAAAAATATATATATTATCTTTATTAAAAAAGGGGTTAAGGTTATTTAGTGGCTTACTAAATGGTAAAATACTAAGGTAAAAAAATGAGTACAAAAACTGTTATTCTTTTTAAAGAAACCTAACCATGTTTGAATACATCCCAAACAATGGCTTAAAAGCAATTTAGCTATATTTGTTGGGTATGCATTGTACTCATTAAAAACTTTGTTTCGGTCAATTCTTGTAAAGTTATACAAGGCTGCGAAAAATTGTTATAATCAAGGTAACGTAAAGTACATATTAACCCTAAAAATAAAAATCGAAAACTGTTATTCTTTCTTTTTTCAAAGAAACCTAACCATGTTTAAATACATCCCGGACAATGGTTTGAAAGCAATATATGTTAGCTATCTTTGTTGGGTATGCATCGTACTTATTAAAAACTTTGTTTCGGTCAATTCTTGTGAAGTTTTACATGGCTGTGAAAAATTGTGATAATCGAGGTAACATAAAGTACATATTAACCCTAAAAATAAAAATCATAATCATAACCTGAGAGCTTATTGGTTTGTGACGCAACTGTCTAAAAACTTTCTTTTTTGATTATCATATTTATCTCGTCATTTTTGAATACGGTTTAAACAACTCCAACGAATACGGTTAGCAAGAAAATTTAACTCTAGGACATCCATGTATTTTATTTGACCTAGTTTAATTTCCAAATTAAATGCGATATGCCAATGAGATTTCTTTAGCCATGGCTATTAATTTTTAAAATACAGTTTTTTTAAATGGAATCCCAACTTACCAGCAGCCCTGGATGTTAATTTTTTGTAAAGGGGGCAAACTTGCCGTATGCGCCCCCCATGGCCAACTAAATAAAAAAAGAATGAAGAGCAAAAAACAATTCCTTGCTTTTAAAATCGCGCCTCTTCCTATCACTTGGCGCCCCATGTACATTACACAAAAGTATAAGTAATTAAGTAAAATGCAAAACAAAATGTCCTTGCTCTTAAAATTACGCTTCCTTTCCATCATTTGGCGTGCCGATGTCGTATGTATGTTAACAAGAAAAGTGAAAAGACCAAAACAGAAACAAAAAAAAGGTCTTCCTCTACAATCACCACTTCTTAATCTCATTTCACACTAGGTTCGATAGCGTTGATCCGTCGCCCGCATTCCCGGCTTCTGCTGGCTTCCGCTAATGTAAAAGGCAGTTAGGGTGTGTTTATGCCGACGAGAAACAAGGTTAGCAGCGTGGCTCGACAAAATCACCTTTATGGTACAGTAACATAAGGCTGTGTTTATGTCGCTGTTTGGGCGAGGTTAGCAGCACGGCTCGACCATAGTATCCTTATGTTTTTGTACCATAAAGGTGCTTTTGTTGAGCCGCATTCCTCGTCGTCCGACATAAACAGTCTCTAAAGCTTAGTTTATAAGCTTGCGAAATGCTATTTGCGAATTGCGAAACTTGTTCTAATTGGTCAATTTGTAACGATTTTCGAATGTTTTGTAAACAAATTGACCAATCGGAAAACGATTCGCAATTCGCAAATCGTATTTCGCAAGCTTATAAACTAGGCTTAGGGATCCTTCGATTGAGCCGTTCTGCTAACTTCGCTCAAAACTGCTCCGACATAAACACAACCTTATACATTCCATGATTTAATTTACCGCCGCTTGAAGGTGCCATCCAGGGCAGACATCCCCGTTTGCCCCCTTGATCCGGGGCTGCTTACCAGTTGAGTGAAAACAAATGATAACGTATATTAGATTTCGTTGTCTATAGTTTACTTTCAAATAATTTTAAAATATTTTTTTGGCAATTAACAAAAGCTTTGTCTTGTATAATAATATATTTTATTATTATACAACATTATACATTATACTATATCATGTTGTAAAAATATCGCTCACGTTCTGTAATAGGGGCACAACTCAAAAACATAAATTTTGGACTGACAACGTATGTAAATAATAAAATACTATTTCTTTTTACCAACTGGCAGAGAAAATATTAACTGAGAGGCACTCTTCCTTTCATAAAACTAAAGCGTTTTCTTTGAATTTACGTTAGTAACAAAAAACTGCCATATATGTAAATAACAACTTAAAGCTGAATTTATAGATTGACGTTTTTGTCACCGATCGCCGTTTGACGTTTTGGTTTCTGATATGATATATATTATGGAAACGGTAAACAGAAAATATAAAGTTGTTGTGTTGTTTATTTTCTAACTGAAAACGTCAAACGGAAAATGGAAGCAAAAACGTTTATAAATTTAGCTCTAAACTTTTATTTGCAATTAATCTACTAGAAGAAATTTGTATTTATTCCTAAAAAATCTGAAAGACATATGTTTTAAATATGAAAGAAGTTAAATTAATTTTTTATCAATACAATATTGCCCTAAATAGGATGATAGTAGAGAATGTCGTTATAAACATTTTGTTTATTTAGTAATTTTAACGTCTTATTCATTTTTTTGTTTTATAAATATATTTATAATTTTATCTTTAAGCCAACAAACAAAACTATTAATATTTTTGTCTTTATATTTTAATATTATTAATTTTTTAATACCAAACAGAGTTAAGTCGAATGCTAAGATCCTGTATTTGAATACGAATCTTTTATGGGCTCCGAAAGGCGGGTGTAATGGGGTGCACTTGCACCCCTCTGGCTTTAGCGTAGTGCCGGAAAATGTATTAAATTGTACATTTTTGGGGTAAAAATAAAGTTTTCTCTGACTTTTAAAGAATTTTGCACGTCCATAGCTTTTGAATTAATACCAGGATTCATAAATACTATACCCAATCTGATAATAAATATTATTTTTCTTTTCAATAAATGTTTTTAATAAAGTTAATGTCTAAAGACATTTTTTTTGTTTTACGTAGGTCATTTTTGTTTGTACAGCATGGTCGTGATGAATTTTTTAAAATTGATTCCTAAAAAGATTTGGGCTATACAAATCTATATTTATAGAATAAGGAAATAATATTAAATATATAAAAAACCAGTTACTTTTCAAGCAAGGTAAAGGCGTAAACTTCAATTACTGGAAATATTTTTTGATTTAATATACCTTGTACATTGTTAGGTGATGATAAGGTATAATACAAATTTTGCTACGTATTTAGATACTGAAAAATGTTTTGGTAGATTTGCGGCTTAAAGTTTATAAGATAAAATTCAGATTTTTTAGATAACAAAGCCCGCTTAATTAGAAAATTTAACAAAAATAACTAACCAAAACTTACCATGACCTTCCACAATATTACGTAGCCCAATATTATATAATCAAACCATCGTCCGATTGAACACGAAAACATTGCTCAATTCGTATTATTGTGCAATATAATTGAGCGTTTGAATTTAAGGCTGCCTTAAAGATATGTTTGCTGTTACAGATTTAATTATCAAAAAAAAAAAAAAAAATGTAGCTCCTTTACAGCTGCAAAAAGTGCTTATTTTTAGTAAATAAAAAATAAGGTCACATTTATGGACGTGTTTTAGTTTATTAGTTTAATTCCTAAGATAAGAAACCATAAATGTATTAAAGTCGGGCTGCTATTACCTCTTCTTTTAGAAAGGCTTACGTGATATCACATGACTTCACGTGAAGCTAAAAATATAAAATCTAATGTTTAACCATTTGTTCAGCAGGTGCGGTACGTCCCTAAGGTCATTTGGTCAATGATCCACCTAAATTATAATAAAGTTCAAAAATCATAAGAGTTAATCCTAACAAAGAAAAAGCACAACATTATTGTTATGGAAAAACTTCCTATTAAATCTGTTATCCTGTAAAAACTCCCTTCGCTTGAATAAAGATAACTCACTAGGTCATAATTTAGCTTGACCAAAATGTATGAGAGTCAAAAAGCAAGTATATACTCGCAATTTAAAAAGCTTAAAAACAACGTACAATCGTTCCAGGGTAACTGCCCTCAAAATAATTTTGAAAATAATCTTAAAACAATAATGCACGAAAAATACTAGTATTACTGAAAAGCGTGGGCGCCGTGTGCCATATTTTTTGTATATCTACCGCTCGACGCTTTAAAAGCGTATTTTTTAGTTTTAATGATTTTAAAGTTTAATATGTAAACCAACATTGGAAAAAAATACTTTATTAAGTAATATTTATTATAAAACGGGAAAACTAAAATTTGGACCTTCTAATCTCTCCAAAAATACCTATTAGTAGTACCTCTAAATGAATTACTCTTTATTAGAGACATGCTGTTGTAACGTCTTGTCGCGTTGGAAATGGGGTGTTTTTCGTGTTACTTATTCTTTCTAAAATAAATTGTTATATTTATTACATTAGGTTAGAGAATATCACTGTATAAAGCTAAAGTTTAGGAGCGTATGACTAGGATTTCTATGATGCTAAGTGTTCAATACTTAATAAATTGATTTTTAGAACTATTTCGAAACACATATCCGCCTTCACTATGACGATTTTAGGTAGCAATTATGTACCGGGTCTCAAGTCATAAATTACCAACTACCGTAACTTTTAAATATATACAGGGTATGACCAAAAGTACGATTTGTGTAATGAATCACCCAGTCAATAATATCACCATAAAAAAATATTAGTGAGCTTTACAAAAATATTTTATTTAAAATACCTGCCTATGTTTATTAGTTTTAAAAATATCCCAAGCAACACAAGAATTTGCCTTTTCGTTTAATAAACGTTTATTAAACGATATTGTCGTGTATTTTTGATTTTGGTATATTTATTACACCTCTATTAAACATTTTTTAAACACGTGCATATTTTAATCGTATATTCAACGTATGTCATATCATCTTTTAATATCATAAAATTTTTAAAAAATATTTTACTTTATATTATGGTCTCATTTATGTGCGTGTTTTAAAAATGCACAAAAAATATGTTTATAGTTTGGAACTATTAATGATAATCTCATGAAACACTCTTATTTTCAAGTATTTTAAAAACGTTTTTTTTTCTTACTATTTACTGAAATTTTAACGTGTGAAACTAAAGCATAATCGACGTCTATTATAGATTATTTTTTATTATAAAACTAACTATTATTGCTTTAAAATTATTATTATCATTCTCCTATGACAATATCATTGGTTTAGTAATAATATTTTTATAATTTTAATTTGATGTTAATATTTGCAAATATTTGACTTTGTGCTGTATATAAATAATATTGTCTAAAATTCCCTAAAAGTAAACGTACCAATAATCTACAAAATTTACTCATCCGTTCGACATTATTCCAATAACAGCCAATACCAGCCTTACAATAACGACACGTGATGCGCGGCAGTCGCTTTTCTCCTCGGCTTTGTAACTAACCAAGTTCGAAGTGACTTATGAGATTCAATGGCCGCCGAAAGCCGCTAAACAAAACGTCAGCCGGCTTCATGTTTCTTGTTGTAAAATATTGTGCAGTGCATTGTTTTTCCGATTGCTAATAAAGTAAGTACCTACTTTTTACCTTTAGTCTTTATTTTAATTGCGCCCATATCAATTCAATAGTTATACATATTACATATAATATTAGATAAGAATTGTTGATGTTTTATTTGATGAAGTCGGCAAAAATGGCCGCTGAACCTGTTGCGGAAATTTTCGTTTTGATCTCTCAACCCCTATTATACCTTATTTATAAGGAATGATTATGGCTCAAACACTTGGATTAGGTGAATGTCACACCCTACACCTCTGTTTTGTTTTAATTTTTAGTACACTAAAATAAAAATTATTGAAATATATCTTGGTTATTTAATGGTCTATTATACGCTTTTAATACACCATTTATAAACGTCTAATATATACGCTTTAATTTATGTGTATTGTGTACTATTTTAGTATTATTTTTAATTTTCTTAGAAATGTTTGGGTTGAAAGAAGTCGTCCATATTCTCAAAGAGACCTGTTATAACATATCAAAAGAAAACAACAAAAAGTCTCGGTCTTAACACTTTTTTACTAATTAACCGTTAAATGGTGACACGTGTTTCGCTCCTAAAAGCATCATCAGACCTAAAAAATAATACAAACAAAACCAATCAATTACAATAAAGACCTTAAAATTAAACAAATATTAAAACACGTGTTCATTTATTTTTTATCCTCTATCATATTCAGAAAAAAATTGAGGAAAGTTCCCCATTGAATCACCACTAATTAGGCCAACCTAGGAAGCATTCGTTTAAGGAGACATTGACATGCAAAGCACTGAATGGTAATTTCAAATACATTTTACTAAACCGCACTTGCTAAAGGTTCACCCAAACCAACGCGAGATGCGGGAACGGGACGGGAGCGGGACGAATTTGGACACAAAATATTCCTCATGGATATAGGAGTATTGTTTTATGATGCGGGACCTAATTCTACAGCGGGATATATGTATGTATTCACAACGCGTTGGTGTAAATATATTCATATCCCGCTGTAGAAATAGGATCTGTAACCGTTTCGCCCCCGTCCCGTTCCCGCATCCCGCGTTGGTTTGGGCGTATCTTTAATCTACCCTAACAATCAATTAACAGTTTTTGTTGTGTTTTTTATTACTTTTATTTATTAGAGTGCAGTGTTAAGTGTTACCAGTTGCGTCCTTTTGATTTGAGAATTTGTTATTTTATTTATTTTTTTTAGATTTAGTAAGCCTAAACGAATGTATTACCTAATACATATACCTATATTATACATACAAAATAAACGTTTTTGGTATACGTCAATATTTGATTTATTTCATATGGCTTTTTTAACGTAAAATTTATTCTAAATATAAACGTATAAAATTTAAGACTTTTTAACGTGTTTAGTAAACGTTACAGTTTTGTATGTTATATACCATTTTATAGGGTTTATTAGAAACCGCTTTTTAATTGCTCATTTTTTCATTCATAAATAAACGTATATTTTCAACGTCTAAAATTTGGATAGTACTGCAATATTAATACACCTATATTAGGTGAACATTTTAACCTATATTAAAACTTAGAAATAAACTAAAAATATACTAGTAGTATATACGTAATTAAACGTTTATTAGAGGATTCTGTGTTGCTTGGGATGACAATTTAAAGGTGAATAATAAGTGTAAACATATCAATAATGTATACAGTGTGGGCCAAATCAAACTTGCACACTTTTTACCTAACAATAACTTTTTTGGCTGCGCGTATCTTTTTATTTTTAAAGTGCCAATAGGTAAATGTGTTTTCTGTAGCCAATTTTGGTCAAACAGATTTGGACTGGACTGGACTTACGGGACTTTTTCCAAAATACTGTATTCAACCTCGTTGCAAAGAAATCGGATTTAGCTACAATTGAGCTTATTTGTTTTTCTTTTAAACAAACTATGGAAACTGCTTCAGTTTACGCAAATCTGTCAAAAATTTGAGGATCTAGGAATTATGATTATTCTTGATACACGATGCGCCCCATATAGTATGCAGTTCTCTCGGTTTAACAGGCAACTTTTTTTAGTGCGCTTTTAAAATTAACCTTGGTTCCTAAGTTAGATGCTGATACAACTTAACAAAAATTTAATTAAAACTAAACATATAAACCTAATTGTAGATTATTTCAATTTCTTTTGCAACGAAGTTAAATGCATCATTTTAAAATAAGTTTCGTAAGACGCAACAGATAAAAAGTTATTATTAGTTAAAAAGTGTGCAAGTTTAATTATTTGGCCCACCCTGTACATGGTGTGAGGATTTAGGCGCGCGTAGTGCAGCGGTACCATCTTCTCACCGCAGCGATCCGGGTTCGAATCTCGGAACCGGACATTGGCATTTTTAATCGCTCGTCACCTTACAGATGACTTGGCAAATCCCTGAGTAGTATTCTGCCTACCCCATGTAGTAGTTATTTAGAAAATAACGTCCGTGGCGGCACTAAAAAATGCAAAAAAATGCATGTTTCAGTGCTTGGATAACGTTGACGGAACAGCGTGAAAAAGGGGGTTAAACATCTGATAACCCGACACCAACGGTACTCTGGTACTTAGGCAAAAGGCCTTCGTGGACTGTTAAACAGATCGTTGAAATTGCCGGGTATCTTGGTAATTATTAGAGATAAAGACTGTTGCTACTTTTTGATGAAACAAAAAAAAACTAAAAGATTTTTTATAGCCCTCTTTGTTTCTGACATACAGGGCAAATTATTATTTTTTTAATTTTTGGACCCTTTTCGTATTTCAGTTGTCTTGTAACTTACTGCAAAAGTCAATACTGGTATTATAAGATATTTTTACGTAGAATTTAGTGTTGTATTTGGATTTTTAAAAAATTTATAATTTGTGAGATATAAACCAAACAGATGATTTTTTAATTGAAACGCCCTGTATATTTTTTATTTATTAAATTAAAGCAAATTAGAGCTTTTTAAAAATTGACTACGATTTAATAGTTATTTTATATTTATGGACCCTAAATTAACACATATGTATATCACATATAGACTTCATAACAAAAAAATAAATTACCTTAGTTCATATTTTGTTAAAATTTTACGGCGGCATAAAAGTTTTACCCCGCCCAGCACCCCTATTCAACCCGCCGTTTCCTAAGTTTGTTCACTTATTAAAAACTGAACATTTTGGATCAGCGTATCTTCTCTTTCGCCATAGTTATGCCGCCATAGTTATGTGCTCACTTCTAAAGAAATTTAAAACGGCATGGTTGGAATTTTAAATAAATTATTTAACTTGAAAATAGGAGGAGACACTAAAAAATGACGTTTTTGATTTTGTCCTTTATTACGCTTTATAAGATAGCAAAAACCACAAAGAATACTTTTGTTAAACTTACTACGTGGTATCAACAAAAAGTATTTATTATTTTATTCAGTGTTTTGTTAAACACTAATGGTAATAACTTAATGTTTTTTTATAAAAACACGATATATTTTTCACAAAATTAATAGCCCTTGTCACTACCAATTATATAGATTATTATATTATTATTATTAATTATATAGATGTCAATTATATAGATTAAGCGTACTCAGTATGTGGATTTAAATTGCTGTAAAAAGTATTTTAGCACATATAAGGTATAAAGCGACTCTAAGGAAATGTATATATTTATATTAAAAGACCTAAACCAATGATTAAAAAAAGTACAAGGTGTTCTATTTAAAATAAGAACATAACATTTTAAATTTGAAAAATTGGACCCTACAGGGTGACATTGAAAAACAACAATGCATAGTACTACGCGATAGAGGTCTTCAAAATATTACCAAAAGTTCCAATACACTAACATTTGGTCAGCCTCTATTTTCAAGAAACAGGGCATTTAGATTTCTTTTTAATTAAGATCTTAGATTTTTTTTTGTTGTAAAGTAATAATTTAAACACTTTACCACCAGTTTATTTAGCAGTGAGGTTAGTATTTCTTTATTAATTGACAAATAAGGGAATTATATTCAAAATATGTGGTCAATTCTCGGATTTATAAAGAAAACATGAAAATAATGTGAGAAGTTCCTATAATTTTTTAAGCCCCTCTTTACAGAGATATGGTCCCTTAGAAGACGCCACTGAAAATCGATTTATCTTGAATAACTTTAATAGTACTGGGTATAACGAAATAATTTTTTATTATCATAAGTCGCCAGGGGTGGACTAACCCTTACAAAATAGTCAAAATAGTACTAATTACTTTTACGTTCTGTATAATAGACGAATCAAAATATCATTGTTAAAAATCTTAAACTCTAAGCTAAAAAAATATATTCTGTTAGACTGCCAGACGAGAACTGAGCCTATGATTGCGTCTCAAGAATATGGTAAACTTACCAAAAATTACTGTTGATCTGACTAAAACTGAAAAAACTTTAATTTAAACTTATATTAAAGCCAAATAATATTTTGTTTAAATTAAAACTTCCTGAAAAACAAATAAAACATAAAATACTTATCGACATTTCTTAGTATTTTTATTTTCGTACCTGCTTATGATGCGAGGGTGCGTCTTTTACCATATAACCAATTTTACAAATGTAATGTCCAAGTAACATTGTCAGTAATTCAGTTAGTTTTAGTCAGATCAACAGTAGGTTTTGGTAAAAAGTTTACCACATTTTAGAGACGCGATCATAAGCTCAGTTCTCGTCTGGCAGTCTCGTTAAGAACTTTTAATAAGATAAAATAATTTCGGCCCGAAGCATATGACCTTATGTTAAGGTTTTGCAAGCTTCTCTGTATAATAAGTATGTTTCTTATATAACCTAAATTAAATATTTATTTTTTATAAAATATTTTATTAATCTAGTTCGTTTAAAGTTATCATAACTTTTATTTTATTATGAAAATTCAAAATAGTTCTTCATAGTATTTAAAAATTTAATTTTGTTAAAGTGTTTATGTACTAGCATATTTATTCTGGAGAAATCTCAAATATTATTTTGTTTAAACGGATTGTAATAACTAATTATGTTTGTTGGTTCGACATATGTTTTTTCTTATTTTATGCTTTCTCTACCTAAAATTATTAAAGAATAAAGGATCCTTTCTTATTTTTAGTGTCGTAAAAACAAATTGATAAGTTGTTTTTTGTAACATTTGCAACAGATTAACCTAATATTATTTGTTAGATGTCCCCACTAGACAAAAGTGTTTTTGTCGAAAATGCTTTAATTTATCGACATCAAACTAAAATACCTTTTTTAGCTAAGGGTTTAAGCTACCTAAAAATGCTTTTTTCATTTCTTTATTATACAAGGTGTAAAAATATTTTACACTATTCTGTAAGGGTTAGTCGGCTCATAGCTTATGAAAGAAAATAAATATTTTCCAATTATACCATTTTAAGAGGTTCTAGAAATTAATCATATTGGAAATTATATCATTAAACCAAATATTATAAAAGTTATTAAAAAAAAACAAATTTGTAAAGAGGGGCTTTACAAAAAAATTACAGAAACATGTCAAACTATTTTCATGTATTCTATATGAATTCGAGAGATTGCCCACTTATTCTTGTATACCATGGTAAATTTATTAGCAATTGTCCTAATGACTTTTGCGTAATAAAAAATAAAGGTAGACATATTAAAAATGTACAGATATTTTAATTTATTATGACTTACATCTTAAACGACTTCTTAAAAAACAACGGTTTCTTTTTTAAGTCATTCTTTTAAAAGAAGTCTTGCCAGCATTGTGTACAAATTAAATACAAACATTTATTAAAATAAAAAAAACTAGTAAATTAAAAATACTAATGTTTTTCCACATCTTTCTTAATAAGCCATCTATTAAAATGGTAAAAAAACAAAAAGTGTTTAAAGAAATAATTACAAACTGTATCATTGTTTAGTTTTTCCTAGTTAATCATTTAAAAAAGTTTTGACGGCATTCTGTACAAATTTAGTTACCCTACTGCATAAAGTTTTATAAAAGACTAGCTATGATTCCCGGCTTCGCTCGGGAGTTGATATGATATTACGTGGTAGTTGAAATAAAAAAAAATAAATATGACTTAAAAAGTAAAATACTTATCACATACATTTTCTCATTATTTACAATACTTGTTTATAAACAACATTATTTATTTTATTGTCGGGGGTGTATAGTTATAGGTATATAAATTTTTTAAATTTCCTACTCTTGAGCAAGCTACATATAGCTGACCGTGCGAGAAGCAGGATTCCTTGCGCTTTGTTAATTGTATAACTAAAGGTCAATTTAATTGGGAACTGCAATCTTTTAAATTATTAAATAATTAATAACTAAAATAATGTCGCTTTACCATTAAAATAAAAGTTATCTACTGCTGTATAATACACAAAATTTAATAACTTTATTATAGTAACAAATGTAATTTAAGACTTTATTGAAATTGGAATTTTAAATTTTGCGCCAATATTACACATGCTGCAATTGCTCGCAGTGCCTTTCTAAACGCAACCCAAATAACCGTTGTTCTGAATGAAGTTATAATATTTGACAACAGATGGCGCCAGTTCACTTAATTTCCAAGTTGAAGGGTTGGAAAAGCCCTTATATCTTTTAAAATACGCCCTTTAGGTTAAAACGGGAACTCTCTTGTTCAAGGGGGATAAAGGGCTATCACACTATATAAGTCCCTTTATCGTATCGGGACTCCTTTTTAAGTTTTATCGGCACGCACATTTTATCAACTTAGTTTTATTATATATAATGATAAAGAAAACAATTGGAAAATTACAAATTAAAACGTTTTATTGCTGGCTAAATGAGCCATCTATATAAATTGTACAAAAAAAATATTTAATAAAAATTATTACAAACTGCATTAACATCATTTTTAGACATGTATTTTGATCTTTAACTTATTACAAACGGGGCAAACTTGCAGCGGTATCTTGCTCAATATTACAATGGTCCTTACCACGAAGAATTTTAAAGAAACCTTTGTCACCCCAGTCACTGTTCCATGAATTGGCACACAACCAGTATGGAACATTATTTTCAACACCCCATCCCAGAATTTTAACGGCATGACCTCCAACTTCTTTATTTATTGTACGAATGTAGACTCCTAAAATTAAATTTATTGATTTATTTATATTTTAATATGTTACTTTGATAAGGAAAATAACCAAAACTACCCACAATGTTATAAGATGGATATTGTATAAGGAAAGTTTTATTAGGCTTGGATAATTAAAAATAGTTTATAATATTGTTTGTTTAAAAAAAGAATTTATTTTTTTGCGGGGTAAAAACTGGCTCATCCTAAAGTCCATATTATTTATTTCCTTTTTTTTTTAAATATATTATGTTGATAAGTTTTTGGAGTGAATTTTATTATAAATAAAAACTTAATTTTTATTACTTTTCTAATGTTATTTACAATTTAGGACTAATATTATGTGCTACACCCATTGGTTGTAAATGTTAGATAAAAAAATAGTATATTTGCTCATAGGAATTAAACAGAAGCAATTGCTTTGGCTTAAGTTCTTTGAGATAACCAAATTTAGCTTCAATACAAAGAAACGGAGTTAGAGTAAAAACATTTGCTTTACTTTGTTCATACGACTGATTTATTTTTTTAGATTTGTGTAGATTAAGTTTAATGGAATTTAAAGGTGTGCTGGCGATATTTATAAGGTCTAAATAAAAAAAAATAAAACTTTTTTTTTTTTTTTTGCTTTCTTAACATATCAAATACCACAATAGAACTTTATAACAAGACAGTTAATTAAGCAAAATTAATTTATTTAGTATTTTAATTATTTTATTACTTACCAGATTTGTAACTTAAAAAATCTTCGTATACAGTCATACCGGCTTCAACAGGCCCATTTTTATAAATTTCTAATTGAATTTGTTTTTCATAATTAAAAATGTCTACACTTTGTCCATAGGTCTTGGATTCCTCATAGTCAAGAGAAGGATCCGAACAAGTCGTGGTACAAGCAGGAGTGTCATAATTTAAAGTATCGCATTGAGGTAGGCTTCCAGGGTTACCATGATGTTCACAGGGTTCCATTGAGTAATCTTTGCATCCTTGATTGGATTGATAAAGTCCACCGGTAACAATACCAGTTCTTCGCCAATATTCCCAGGCAGGAGCAACCCATCCACCATCACATCCCAAACCGCATCCTTCGAAAGGTCCGCAACATGATAATAAGTCTTCAGCGGAAACGTATACTTGTTGCGTACCATTTGAGTGAATGCAAATTCTATCAGACATTGCCTCAACTGCACCATGAGCCTAAAACCAATCGTAAAATTATAAGGCTAGGAAATTTTACCTATTTTACAAATACAGTAAAATGAAACTCTTGACAAAGTAACCCTTACCACTAGAGTTTTGGGAACCTTATTAAAAATATCTGATTTATTCAAAAACTTGAGCGGCAGACCTTCGTTATTTTGTAAAGGCTGAAAGTTTGCCAGCGCTTGCTCCCAAAGTAGGTAGAAGCAATGGTAGACTATGAAGTTCGATTCATAGTGGCTTTGGCAGGTACCAGGTACCAAAGTTTAATTAATTGAAACTTAACTTTTGTCATTTTGTAAAAGCTGAATTTTAGGTATTTTACTTGGGTATCTATAAGTAGATATTTCCCCAATCGCCATACAGTTTTGTCAGTTTTAACCGCTTGGCGGAAGAACATTTTAAGGTAGCCTAACTGTCTGGGTGAGTTCAATATTTCTATTATTTAGCAAGATATGACAAAAAGTCTTGTATAAAAGTTGTAGGGTTTCCAAATAGGCATGTCCTAAAAATACACCAAAATGGTGGATACAGAGCCTTCCAAAAACAATTTTTAAATCCTCGCAGCAATAACTTTTTGGGACACTCTGTAAACTTCTAAATTTTTTTAGAACATGCACATATAAAAACACTTAAACTCTTATTTAAGACTTTTGGTATATTTTGTAAAACAACAGAAATATTGTACTTCCTTGGACCATTGGGTCACCCCAAAATGTTTGTCTGTCAAGGGGTTGGGACTGTAAAAGCCATCTGGCGACTGAGGAAATATCTTCTAATAGGTGCCCAAGTAACAAATATAATATTCAGCTTTTACAAAATAACGAACGTCTGTCGCTCACGGGCTTTTGGACTATGAGTAAATATTTCAGGAAATACGGAATTCATGAAAAATATATTTATTTACCCAAGCCAAGAACGTATATACCAAAGAGGGACAAAAACAAATAAGAACTCAAAAAAAGTTCAAAAAAGTTATGGTATTTCCACAGACACAATCATCAATTAATTAAAGTAACCTATAACAAAGCAAAACTCAATTTTTAATGAGGAACATGACGTCCAACAAGGCACGTCGGAGGAACACGGTGGCCGAGTCCGTCGTCATCGAGTGTTTACGCGCGTTTTATGGCATGATCAGGCATAATTTATTAAAGCGTTGTCTGAGTTTTTCGTTCGGAGTATGAGGAGCATGGTAAGACAGTTTCGTTTTTGACCATGTTAATAAAGTTTGTCGAATGGCTTTTCCTTAAATAAAATCGTTGTTAAATAAGACATTTTTTAGAAAAAAACACTATTTTAAAGATTCTGTGACGAAGCGCACGAAATGTCAGATAACGTTGCAGTAAAGGCTAATAAAAAACTTTCTTAAATAATCCTATTTAAAAAAATATTAGATTGTTTTTAAAATTCCTTTAAAAACTCAATCAAGGTACTAGTACTTTGTATCGAATGCTAATTCATTTAAATTAAAACAATCTTTTTATAATATATCCTTATAAATTGTCTTAGGGAATAGATCACCTTAGTGGTTTGATAACGTTGGATCAAATTTTTATCCTCATTAAAGAAATACAAATTACGAAAAGTACCTATTTAAAAAGAAAATGTGGTAATTCTGACAACTTGAGATACATCTTATTTGGTCTTTCTAAGGTTTTTTTGTTACACTAATTATACCAATTTTAATTATACTTATTTAATTAAATTCCAAATTAAGTAGAATCATGTTGGCCAAAATAAATTATTATTGGCGATATTTGGTATAACAAACCTTTCTGGTCATTAAAGTCAAATTTCAATTAATCTTAATAATACGAAACAACGACTTTATATACGTAAATCTTGTCTTACCCAACATGATCCACAACCTGATTGATCCCGAATTTGCTTAATTGAATCGCAGTTTGGCCAAGCTTCACGAGAATCAAATGATTCAGGTACATCTTCGCTGTCGTCATGAGGGTTTGATCTAAATAAAAATTTAGGGGCGGATGAACGTGGTAAAAGACCAGAAGCTATTTTCTTTACTCTTTCCCAATCTTTAACTTCAAAGTTTCTTCCTGCCTTCCATGTTGTTGCTATTTCATTAATTAAAGCTATATTTTCATCTGAGAGTGGGTGAATTTCCACAACTGCAGCGGAAATTGCAGATATGGTAACAAAGACTGAAAATGCCCCCAGGTACTTCATTGTTAGGTCCTAAAATAAAGTACATATTTTTATTAAAAATAGGTTATAGAATTTTATTTTGTTTTATTATACTATTTTAATCACAAAAGTGCAAATTTCAATAACAAAACCTACAATACATAGTAATACAAAAAATATTAAGCTAGCTTTTGTTTTTGGTAAGTTGGTTATGATCCAGTTTAAAGTTTGAGGATGGCTTACAAAATATACAACTGACAAAATATGCAAATACTATAATTTGGTCACTTTTGTCCCTTGGTATACTCATCTTAAGTATTAAACTGTATTTTATTATTTGTATTTTTTTATTTAAAAATATTACAAATAAGTAAAAACAAATTTTAAGTCTTTATGCGCGTATTTTATTTTAAAGGAAAGATATTTTTTATTTGTTTTTACTCTATTTTCTTTAACAGTTATTATATGATCCAAATTCATAGCAAATTTGTTTATATTGACACACTGATAAACTAAGAGCTATCTTACACGCAATCCTCACCAATTTTTTGTTATTATTACGGTTTAAAACATTTTAAATACTTAAGAGGATGCCGTACACATTAAATTGAGCTAAAACGCGATTCGCTGCCGTTTTTTAAATATTTGTTTTGGAAAAAAGTTGTATAGAGAAAGTTTTTAAAGCGATCCAAAGATTATCGGAAAGTGGTGATTTTACGGTTTTGTAATTTTGTGAAATTTAATGTGTTAATTTATAAACATTACCAAAATTTAATTAACTTTAAATATTTTTTTTTGGTAAAACATGTTGTAAATATCGCTCACGTTCAGTAATAGCGGCACAACTCAAAAAAACATGTGTTTTGTACTAACAACATGTGTAAATAAAAAATACACATTCTTTTACCAGCAAAACTGGCAGAGAAAATATCAACTTGAGGCATTCTTTCTTATATCCAACTAAAGCGTTTCCTAGGAATTTGCCTTAGCAGTGAAAACTTTTAAACACACATATCTCAAAAATTTTAACATTTAATTAGTTTTAAAAAATTAAAGAAATATGTTTTAGGGTCGAAAAAAATACTACCTTCTTGTTTAGGGCTATATTGCCTTAATAAAATATAAAGTCAAGTGTGTGACAGCAGTACGCCAAGTACTCTACTAGAAACCTTCTGAGGATGCCAACCACTCGCGCTGGCGAAACGTCAAGGATACAAAATCTACAACGACGGCCGAATAGCCCAAAAAACTTAAGTTTAGCAGAGGAGGGCGGCGAAAGCCTCACACAATAAATATAACAACTTATTTTTGTTGTTTTTATTATTAAAAACTGGATTCGAATACTGGGATTTCAATACCAGGACTTAAACTCATGACCTGCTTAATCAAATATGAATACAAAGCAAGAAGTTGAAAACTCAAATGTTGTATTCGAATACCGGAATTTTAATACCAGGATTCGAATATATGATCCCAAATACCGAAATGTAAATACAATATTTTACATTATCTGAAGGAAATTATAATGTTAAAAATACTTTACACGTACTTCATAAGAAATAAACTTTAAGAATCAAATATCAAACCCGATGGTCAGCTTTACAAGTAGATATTTATGTGACACTATCGAGAGCCATTTTAGAAATATTCTCCATAAGGAACCATAAAACTAACATATAGAAAGGAAATCCAAACCGAGGTAAGCTCACAGGAATATTAGAAAGTATTAAATTCGACTGCAATATCCTGGAAGATTGTTCGGCTTAATGCAAAATGGAAAGGTAATAGCGACATCTGCATTTGAGACGGCTAAAAAACTTTATTACATGAACATGGGAAGATTTTTAGACTAGATAATCTTTAAAGAGTTATGAGAAGAGAGCCAAAACTCTACAGGGTGTAAAATAAAAATTTAAAAAAATAAAACCTGACTTTAAAAGATAAATAAAACTCACTAAAAATTTAAAAAATATGAATAAAAGAAAATTAGAAGAACTAAATCGGGCAATAACATA
>JACEGR010005129.1:0-28912 GCA_014170235.1 Listronotus bonariensis
ACCCAAATGAATATTATAACAGTTTAATAATTTTTATTGCCATAGCTTGTAGTGTATTACTAACTATTACTAACTTGTGTATAAAATTGCTAAAAGTCAATGTACAATGTGGCTTAAATCAATTTAATTTATTATATACAATGTGTTTTATTATTTATTATTCAAAAATGATGGTTTAAATTAGCCGAGATTGCACGCGCTAAGATTTTGCACCTGCGCTTAAGCCCCCGCTTACACCCCACGCTTAAGCCCAAGGTTTAGGCGCGGAGGGCGCAGTGCCTTACATGTTAGGATTGATAACCTTGAAATCATTGGCGAAACGTCGTTGACTATCCTTTTGCCAAGTTTCATTATTCTAAGTTAAATAATAAGGCTACAATAACCGATTTACTGTAGGGTTACCGTTCTAATCGCTAATTGTTATCTCTCAACTATTTTTAAACAACTGTAACGCCTTTATGGTTAAAGATGGCGTCATGCGGTTTTCACTATTCGATGGGTATGACGTAATACTATATTTAAAAAATTTAAACCGCTCTCCCATGATGAGTCATCAGGGTTAAATTACGATTTTTGTCGATAGCGCCCGAACGGTACAACCTGGGATTTTCGCGTTTGCGCACATCAATTTATGACTATAGCGCAAGTATCCTACGCATGGCGGCCATTTTCTAAGTCACGTGATTTTTGACATATGACAGGTGACATTTGACATTTGACAGATGACACTTATGGTTTGACAGATATTAGGGGCCACGCCCTAAATATCGCGTTGCGCAAGATTCCTAAATAATTGCTGACGTCAGAGATATTAGCATAATAAGCTCCCCGGGGGACGGAGGTCCGTCAATGCCTCATCTCTTCCTACTGAGTAGGCTTTAGGCAAGTAAAAAGGCCGTGTCATTGCTAAACTTTTTAAAAAGGACTGATATTTTTGCTTTCGAGGCCTTTTAAGAAATCTCGTCATCACTTCTTTTGAGCTGTCTGGCAATGATCCTTGAAAAAATATTACATTTATCAATTTGGTTGATAACTGAATGTTTATGGTAATTTAAATTTTACTTACGTTAAAGTTTCTTGAGCATTTTCAGAGATAAAATTTCGATTTTTAAGAAAATTTAACAAACATTTTGTTTTTTTTTTTTTTTTTGAAGACTCTTATTACACCTTTGCAATCTTTGTATTGTAATCTTTTGTTGACATTTTTTTTTCTTAGCAAGAGATTAGCATAAGATTTTCTTTTTTTTTTAATTTAAAAATTAGGATGAACAAGGGTAGTAAAATTTTAGGATATAAAGAAACATAACAAATAAAAATTAAGCATAAAGGCAAGGCGAAAATTGAGACACGTATAACGGGTGCGATGCGAAGTAGCACAGCACGTACTTTTGTAAAAATATAAGGGCAGATTCTACTATTAAAAATATAAAAAGAAAAAATTATATGCAAAACATGCGGACCCCAATTCCCTCGTTTTCAAGATACAGGTTTGTTTAACTTGTAAAAGATTTTTTTGTTTTTTTTTTTTTAATATCTTATATAAGTTTTTACCCAATTTTGCTTCCTTAATTTGGCGATGGTATTTATGGAATTAGGAAGGTAATTTATCACTACTAGTGATTTACATTTCCAAAGTTCCAGTTGCATCTCGGGAGCAGCGTCTAAAATGTAACCTTGCTTTCCTCTTATATATATATATATGTATATTCTAACAAAAAAAAATGGTACGCCACTGACTGTGAAATATAAGCGTAGAATTTTTTTGTACTTTTTCTTAGATTAAGCAAATAAAAGTACAGCTTTTATGTCTCTTGACTTTTTTTTCTTATGTTGTTTACTTTAAGAGAAAAATATAAAATCCACTTAATTACTAGTATACAGGTGTGGAAAATCTTTATTCGCCCTTTGCAATTCCCCAAGTGGAAAAGAGAGTATTTCTGAATATACTGAATCACATAAGTTCGATTGAAACAGACGATGCGATGTTGTCGATGCACAAATTTTTCCCCGTTCTCTTTGCTTACATCCAAACGTACTCCCCTATTGGGACACTGGCGCCGACGGTTTTCGTTTTGCGTATCAGGAACTTGCAGCGTTCGGGTATTGAACAGTGTTGCCAGAGACTTTTTCGGGGATTTTTGATGACAAGATAAAACGAGATTTTTAAAGTAAAAACGGGGATTTTTAACGATTTAGAAGGTAGTCTACTCTGATCGCCATTTAACGTCCTTAACGTTGAATATGACTATAATTTAAATTATTAGAATGGAGGTAAAAAACATTTTTAAAGGTACGTTTTGATCTTACTTTTATTGCATGATATTTACGTCAGATAAAAATTCTGGCTGGTGTAAACAGTCAAAAAGTTATATCAGACCAAAGTCGGTCTATATAAGGTCACGATATTCGGCCATATTGCTTTGACGTGTTATGACGTCACATCTCCCATTTTTCGGCCATTTTGTTCAGTGCCGGAGATATACAGTTTATTGTATTAGTAGAACAAACGTTTACACGTCAGTTTTTAATTGTTATTAAGTTATAAATTCTTTTACTTTAAATAAAAAACATTTGGAATTACATCTTTCAACAAATATCACTTCCAAAACAATGCAAAATTAAATGCGCAAATTCTAGACGCCACTGGATTGATCTTTAGCTTTGATTTTTACCCAGTCTTGCCAACTTTTCTCCGAGAAGTGCCTTTCCTTGCGTCCCCGACCTCGAACCGCCTAAAAGTTGAGGATATGTCGCAACCTTATAAATATAAACTAACCTTGATATCAGACAACATTTTTGACCGTGCACATTAGCTAGAATTTCTATCTGACATAAATATCAGGCAATTAATGTCAGTTGTAAACAAACCATTATTTTTACTTACATTTTACTTAAAATTCTCGATTTTTACGTAAACATTTTTTTTGGTTCTTAATTTCTTTGGCGTAGAAAATACATTTTTTGCCAATTAAAAGGCGGCCCTTAAATGTGATTTTTGGAACCACGCGGGGGATTTTTATCGTAACCCACCTGGCCACACTGATGGTATTCAATTCAGTAGCATGGTAGACATGCACGGGAGTGCAACTCCTAGTTAATTTTTTTGGTGCATTTTTTACGTAAATATTAAATATTTGAGTATCCTAAAAAAAATAATAATTTAAATGCATTAAATCCTGAAAAGTTAAAAGCATAATTCTTTTTTGCCATTTGGATTTTAACAAAACTTTAAAAAAAGAAGTAAATTTAAATAAAATATTCTCTAAAAAAATAAAAAAAAACATAAAAGTATTTCTAACGGAAATGTTTATGAAATGTGGAAAATCTTTTTAAAATCTAGGTTATTATGGTTCTGAAAGAGACCACAATTTTAAGCAAGACAATATTTCAATCTGTTATTAAATTCGGTTCTCTTTGGTTAATCAAGCATTTGAGGTGATATGCTACCGGGTGGTGCAAGTGGTGCAAGGCAACAGGGCGCGGAAATTTTTAAAAAAGGGCGGAAATGCAGCAGTATCACAGACATGCCGTTTCTTAGTTAATGGAGGTTCAAGTGACACCTATCATTACACATGCACTTCCTACAATTTCGTTAACAGCCGATGGTTTCAAACTTTTATAATAATTTCAAAAATTGTACTTTTCGCTGGTACAAGACCTTTTTTAAATAATGCAAACTTCCTAATTATTTCTTCTGCTTAATTACCAGCATAGTACTACTTAATAATTTGTACTTTTTGTCAACGATATTGACCAAAATTTAAAAAAATCTAAATTAAGCAGGATTAGCAGCAGTTTGCAACACAGCAAACGACATTTGAAAGATTTGAGTCGACCCAACTCCGAAAAAAATCTGTCCCCAAACCTAGTTCAAAAAGCCCCAAATTGATATTTTATTTTTCCTGAAAGCCCTTAAATTTTAAAAATTAAATATACATTATACAATTACATTCTAAAATCACAAAAATAAAGTAAAAAAGGTTTAATAAGATTACTATTATTATTTTAATTTTACCCTGAAAGTTAAGGCAAGTCGGCAACCCTGTACTTGACATCTACGTACCGCAGACCCGCAGACGCTCTCGTCTGGATTTCGTCTCCCGCTCCGGCACGAAAGAGTGGGGCTGTAATTACGGTGGGCGGAAACATATTGGAGAAGAGAAGGAGATTACTAAATCACATGAGTTCGACTGAAACAGAATGAGGTGTTTCCCCGCCCGTTCCCCTTTCTGTCTCCCCCACCACTGCGCCAACGCGCTCGCTTTGTTTATGGCTGATCGCTCGAGCTCGAGCACGCAGTTGCTTCTTTGCACGCGTGGAGGGTGTTACTGCTTCACATATTATGATAATTTTTTTACGTAAATATTAAATATTTTGGTGTTTGATGAATTTATTGCTTTAAATGAATCAAATACTGCCATTTTAAGAGCTTTTTTTGCCGTTTGGAGCTAAACAAAATAAAAAGAAATCCCGAAAGAAAGAATAAAGAAATAATTCTAAAAATAAAAATATAATCCTAAAAAAATTAAAAAACATAAAAGTATTTCTAACAAAATTTCTTATAAAAACTTTTTAAAATCTTAGTTTATAAGGTTCTCAAAGAGAACCATTTTGTGCAAGACAATATCCCAACCTGTTATAAAATTCGGGTTTTGTGTTTTCAAGTATTTCAGGTGTTATGCCTATAAGAACCTGACTAAGGCGGAGTTCATCCAAGTCATTTGCACGTTCATGACGATACCTATAAATTTGTTGCTTAACGTGTCCCCAAAGAAAAAAATCATTTGGTGCCAGATCTTGTGATCTAGGAGGCCATTTTATGGTACCTCTTCCGCTGATTATACGATTTGGAAACGTAACTCCTAAAAATTGTTGAACTTCCCTGGCGTTGAGCTGGACAACCAAATCTCCCGATTAATTTCTTCTGCTGAATTACCAGCATAGTACCACTTCATAATTATTGAACTCTTTGTTCAACGGTATAAACCAACATTTTAAAAGAAAGCGCCGTAGTTTGCAATACCCCAAACAGCTTGCAACTGAACTCTCTCCAAATGCTCGGGCCCGGCGACGGCCGCGGTGACCGGCGTTGATGTGCCCCACTACTGCAGGAAAGTGGGCGTATACATACATATGGCATCATTGCATTTGAAACATCGGGGAATATCTTATTTTCCGTTACTCTCTATCTTAAGGCAAGATCGCTTTCTCTTTTTTCCACTTGTTAATCCCAATGGTTCGATAACGATTTTCCAGACCTGTATATTTTTAGACCATAAAAGAAGCATTGGAGAAACTTTTTCTTTTAAAGATAGGGTATTTCAATTTTTTATTAGCAATCATGTAATAACAACAAAAATACCTATTTAAATAGGGTTTATATTCTGTCTAACAATTTTTACTAAAATGGGTGTTTTCACACATTTACATTGTCAGTGGCGTACAATTTTTTTGTTACTAATATTCCTTCAGTTGCTACTCAAGACGCCACTGGACTTAAAAATGTAATTAAGTAAGTTATAAATTACCCTCTTAGTCCCATTAATACCATTGTCAAATTATTGGCTAGAAGATATTTAAGATATGAAAAAAAACAAAGCAAAAATCTTTTAAGTTTACCACCCTGTATCTGGAGAACAAGGAATTTTCGGTCCTACGTTTATATAAACCTTTTTCCATATTTTTAATAGTAAAACTTGCCCTAATATTTTTTAACAACATTCTGTAACACCCTGTATATTAAAAAAATTGTTATAATCAGTCTATTTTTAACCCCTAACTGGGGTACAAAATTCTATACAGGGTGATTTAAAATGATCACGAAACTTAAGGGGTGATTCTACTCGACAAAATAAGGGTATAGCTTCATATAAACTTTTTTAAAATGTCATTCGTTTTCGAGTTACAAGCCGTCAAAGTTCAATTTTTATTTTGGTTTTTCGCCATATTGCATTTATTTTTTAACCAATCCAGTTGATATTTGGCACACAAATCGAGCTTTGCAGATTCTAAATTTTTAAGACAAAAGTACATTTTTAAATACCGCCAGAGGGCACTTTACTTAAAACTAAAAATGTATCTCCATCATAACTTTTATTTTGACAGATATCCAAAGCTGGGGGCGCCATTTTATAGACAATCAAAAACTTAAAATAGGCACTCTTTATTAAAGTCGATAAACCTCACTGTTTAGGCACCAATAGACATCAGTTTTCATCAATTTCAATCAAATTACCTACATACATACAGGTGTCCAGTAACTCAACCGACAAACTTAACCAAACGACTTCTACAACAAAAACAAGAAAAAAACTTCATATAAACATATATCCTAAATGTAGTTAAAAATAAAAAAAAAGTGTTTTTTTTTAAATATTTAACACACCGTAGTTCAAAAATTAAGACATTTAATATATTTATATGAATATACATATATGACATATATATATTTATATGAAGTTTTTTTCTTATTTTCTGTTGTAGAATCGCCCGTAAAGTTTGTCGGTTGAGTTACTGGACACCCTGTATGTATGTAGGTAATTTAATTGAAATTGATGAAAACTTTTGTGCCTATGGGTGCCTAAACGGTGAGGTTTATCGACTTTAATAAAGAGTGCCTTATTTTTTAAAGTTTTAGATTGTCTATAAAATAGCGCCCCAGCTTTGCGATATCTGTCAAAATAAAAGCTATAATGTAAATAACATTTAAGTTTTAGGTAAAGTGCCCTTTGGCGATATTTAAACAAAGTACTTTTGTTTTAAAATTTTAGAATCTGCAAAGCTCGATTTTTATGCCAATATCAACTGAATTGGTTGAAAAATAAATGCAATAGGGCGAAAAAAACAAAATAAAAATTGAACTTTGACGGCTTGTAACTCGAACACGAATGACATTTTGAAAAAATTATGTGAAGCTCTACCCTTATTTTGTCAAGTAGAATCACCCCTTAAGTTTCGTGATCGATTTTTGAATCACCCTGTATATGTTTTCAAAGGTTTTAAAGCCAGCTTGCGATTTGATTACATTTGTAATATTTTGTAGGTGTTTTGAGGCTTGTATAGCAATAAAAGACTTTTTTTTGGAAATGTCAGATTTTACTCAGACATAACTACAGTGCCCTTATGACTTTTTATTGAAGACTATTTTTATGAAATAGATAATAACATCAGCTACATTTTCGTGCAAAACACAAATATCTACGACCTAAACTTTTTAAGATATATAATTTTGTCCAAAATTCTCTCAAACGTCCCATAGTGCGGCGCCACCTGCGGTATCTTGCACAAATTACAAACAAAATAAGTTTTCTGTGCCACTTTGTATGTAATTTTTAAATAAACATTTTTAATATTTATTCTAACTTACATAAAAAGGTATTTTTGTAAAAGTTGATTTAGGCAATCGTTTTTGAGATATCTGGGTTTTAGAAAATCATTTTCTGTATGGCCAGGTGTAAGCTGTACAAGGTGTTTTTGAATTAGATGCATATCCCCAAGAGCGTAAATCCGTAAGCTATTTTAAAAAGCTAAAAGCTAAACAGTTTAAATAAACCTGTCATAAATGTCTTAACTTTAAGGATACACAGTGGTTAAAAATACATATACAAGCTGTTACTAAATTCGAGGAACACCATTAGGATCTCGGAAACGGTAAGAGATACAGGGTTGGTTAAATTGAGGCAAGTTGCACATTTTATGCTCAACAATATTTCGTTTTAAAACATTTGCAGCCGTTTCTGGAATTATTTGGCAAAACCGAAATTTTGCGAAACAGTTTTTATTTTTTTCTAGTTTATTTAAAGAGATATTTTAAAACGAACGACACATTAACGTTGCTACTTTTTAGTTTTATAAAATTATGTTACTAAATTAAAGATCCGACGTTTCGTGTTTGAGCAACCATCATAAACTTTTTTATATATACAAATGGGCGGAATATTTAGTTTTAAACTTAATACACTCGAATTTTACTCTAAATACAACGATATACCACACTTATCATTTATGCAACGTTTCCAATCAAAAACCACCATCCACTATTTTAAAAAATTACGTTTTTATTTCAAACGATTTTGGAAATTTCCATTTAAAGGTGAGTATGTATAATTTAACCAACAAGCTTCCAGAATTAGGGTAATTAAAATACATTCACTTTTTTTTTTTTTTTTTTTTGGCCTTGGCTGGTTAACATTCACTTATACGTAACAAAATAAAACATTTAATTTTATCAAACGCCTCTTTCAACTTTATCGTAGCCTGTCATAAAAAATGGATGCATACTTACCTGTAAACAAAAATTTTGCAGGTAAGTATGAGGTTTGGGGAAAAAACGTTTTTCTAATGACGAATATGGTGAATGATGATGGTTTTTCGGTTCGAAACGTCGCATAAATGAAAAGTGTAATATATCGTTGTATTTAGAATTAAAATACGAGTGAACTTTAGTTTAAAACCAAATATTTCGCCCATTTAAAAAACAGAGATGAAGATGGTAGCTCATAAACGAAACGTCGGATTTTAAATTTAGTGACATCATATTATAAAACAGAAAAAGTGGCACTGTTAATGTGTCGTTAGTTTTAAAATATCTCTTTAAATAAATCGAGAAAAAAATAAAAACTCTTTCGCAAAATTTCGATTTTTGCTAAATAATTATTGATTAACCAACCCTGTATCTCTTACCGTTTCCAAGATCCTTATGGTGTTCCTCGAATTTTTAACAGCCTGTGTATTTCTTTTAAAACTTTACCACCATGTATCTCTGGTCAGTAAAATGGTCTGTTGTACTAACTTAGATGACAATTTTGGCATACTCGTTACGACAAGACGTGTGTGAAGTGAACATACAGGGTTAATAAAGAATGACCATAAAATTGACATCAGAAACACAATATGAACCGTCTCTTGACTGGTTTCTGCTCTAAACACAATTTTTTTTCATAAAATTAAACACACGCAGGCGCATGATAAATGACTGATTTTTATATAAAATCGTAAGTTTACATATAATATACAGTGTGTCCAAGATAAGGATCCTAAGCATGGGAATCTTAGTACCTATTGTAGATACAGCCTAGGTTAAATTAGGAAAAGTTGTGTTTTTTAAAGCTTATTTACATGCAGTTTAAAAACTTGAACAATTTTCATGGGCCGCTGCGATATTTGGCAAAAACGAAAATTTTACTATATCGATTTTATTTTTTCTGACTTTATTTGTAGAGATATAAAAAAACTAATAACACTTTTTCATTGGCACTTTTTAGCTACTACATGATGGTATTCTTAGATTTTATATCCGGCGTTTATTTTTTGAAGAAACCATCATAAACTTTATTCTTTTATATGGCTCGAAAAAAGTACACCCTGTATCTGATCCCATTTCTTATTACAAATTTACCGATGTATCACATATCATATTTTAAATTTTAGTTAAAAGTAAAATTGCATTTTTTCTATTTTTTTTTTTTTTTTTTAAGTATTTTTAAGTAGGCCTTGCGAACAAATGCTTTGACGTTAATACCTGTTACCGTGTCTATAACATAATTTAATATCATGATAAAATAGTAATTGTCGTTATTGCTCTGTTTGTCGAGTCTTTGTTTTTAGAGCAATTTTTCCTATTGTTACTGTTGTCTTTATTTTTGTTTAATGGTGAATAGTTAATATCTTTTGTGTTATTATCGTCGAATATGCCGGGTGGCCATTAATGCCATGAAGAAAAGTTTGACATGCTAACGTGCTACATTTTGTGTCACAACATTACTGTAAATACAGCAGCAATGTATTATACATATCCAGAAAGAAAACAGCCATGTAATTCCATTTTCCTACAGCTGGCCTGAAATTGAAAAAGCAAGTTTTGTCTCGAAAAAGGAACCTTCAGAAGAAACCCAAAATAATGTTTTACAAGTGTTGTTGAGAACCCGGAGATATCAACTTGGCAAATTAAACAAAATGTAGGAGTAGTCAAATCCACAGCTTATTTTTTTTTTCGTAAAAATAGATATCACCCCTATAAATTTAAGATTTGCAAAGAAACCGGTAGATTTCGAACGGCGCCGATAATTTTGCGGGTGGTATACAGGCACGTGTGAAGAAAATTTAAATTTCTCTTTAAAAAAAATATGGTCCGACGAAAGTAAGATCACTAATCATGGTATCTTCATCCGCCACAATACGCATTACTGGGCTCAACAAAATCCGCGTGTTAAGAAAATATTGGAACATCAAGAACGTTTTGGGTTTAATATGTGGTGTGGAATTTTAGGAACTAAAATACTAGGTCCATTTATTTACCATAATTCATTAACTGCAGAAATGATACCTTTATTCATTTTTGCGGCCCAAAATGTAGCACGCTAGCATGTCAAACTTTTCTTCATGGCTATAATGGCCATCCGGAATATTCGACCATAATAATACAATAGATATTAGCTATTTACCATTAAACAATAATAAAGACAACAGTAACAATAGGAACAATTGTTCTAAAAACAACAACTGGACAAACAGTGTAATAACGATATAGTTATTACATTACAAGTGTGGAAAATGACTAATTTTACACGAGTGCGACAAACCCACGAGTGTAAGAAAGTCATTTTCACACGAGTACTGTACACTATTTTTCCTACGACCACAAATTATTCACCAAAAAATAAATAAATTAAAGTTTGTCTGTTCAGAAAAAATAAAAACAATTGAGAACTTTGCAACACTAGGGTGATATTTACTTTGCAACACTAGTGTGATGTATACTTTTCCTCACTGCTATATTATACTGTTTTGACAATATTTTTACATCGAAAATCACCTACCTAGAAGCATTATATAACTTTTATCATTTTGGAATTCAAAAAGGCCCTTACTTAATAAAAATTGTATGGTTTTGTTAGGTAATAACGCTAATAGTTTAATACGATTTTCTGCTATTATAAGTGTTTTTTAAAAATTATCGATTCTTACATATTTTAGACACTCTTCTAAATAAAACGTAAGTGGTGCATATCCAAAATATTCCGTTTTTTAAAAATATCAGTAAATAAACTTACGGGACCGGGGAGTGAAAAGGGGTGCTGGGTGGGGTAAAATTGGTAACACGAGTTAATGAAACGGAACATCACATATAAAATTAAGTAAAATAACAGTTTTTCCTCATATTTTTAAGAAAAAATATGAAAATTGTAAATGCATAACCTAAAGTCCTAAAAGTAAGGAAAAACGACTACCAAACGTCAGTTACCATGCAAAATATGGAAAGCATTTGGCAACGTCGGAAGGGTCTGATTCTATTTATGAATGGATAAAAGAAAGTGGATTCATAAAGTGAGTATTAGCCTTAGGTTTAATTAGGGATTAAAAAAAGATTTAACTAGTTGTTTGAGTACACGAAGAAAGAGAGGAAGGAATTTGATCTATAGGCTTTTTTTCTCTGGCGCTTTAGGTCGAACGGTCAAGCGGCAAGGCTGCCTCTATAAAGTACGTGCTCAAAGGTAGAAGGAGGATTTTTAATTTGATCTACTTACCTGACAACACTGTGCCAGTCAGTGAAAGTTGTTTTTTGTGGTTATGTCTATTTTTGTTTATGTTTTTATTTTTTCGTAAATTTTAATAAATATAAAATAAGATGATTTTCGCTAATTTGGGTTCTACCGTTTAAGGTAAATAAAAGTTTTTTTTACTGTCACTACAATAAATATGTCACTTGCAAAACCAATAGCAGTTTTTAGAATGACATCATAATATGTATCACACCAGTGTTGTAAAGTACTTTGCAACACTAGTGCTGTAAAGTACTTTGCAACACTAGTGTGATATAACGCATTTTCTATGCATGAAATCAGTGTGCTATTTGCTATTTTCACAAGTGGTCGTAGGAAAATTACTATTTTATCATGACATTAAATTATTTTACAGACTCGGTAACAGGTATTAACGTCAAAGCATTTGTTTGCAAGGCCTACTTAAAAATACTTTTAAAAAATAGAAAAAATGAATTTTTCCTTTTACCTAAAATTTAAAATATGGCACTTGATACATCGTTAAATTTGTAATAAAAATGGAATTACATACAGGGTGTACTTTTTTTCGAGCCATATAAAAAATTAAGTTGATGATGATTTCTTGAAAACGAAACGTCGGATATAAAATCTAAAAATACCATCATGTAGTAACTAAAAAGTGCCAATGAAAAAGTGTTATTAGTTTTTTTATATCTCTTCAAAGAAAGTCAGAAAAAAATAAAATCGATATAGATAAATTTACGTTTTTGCCAAATATCTCAGCAGGCTATGAAAATTTTTCAAGTTTCTAAATGGCATGTAAATAAGCTCTAAAAAACACAACTTTTTCCTAATTTAACCTAAGCTGTATCTCCAACAGATACTGAGATTCCCATGCTTAGGATCCTTATCTTGGACACACTGTATAATATAATTGAAAATCGCCTGTAAATCTCATTTTGGCCAAAAATATCAGTTAACTTGCTTCTGAAATAAACGATTTTGTATAAGGTTGTTATCAAAATTGCAATTTAAAATGTAAGAATATAAAAAAATAGCAGTCGCTCAATTTATGTATTTCTTCTTCGACGTGGAGTTTCATAATTTCAATAATAAGTACGTTAAGTTAGAGACTCACACTGTATATAACTGAAAAATATCTATATTTATCTATTCCGTATCGCTATTTTCACAGAATTTTATTTATCAATTACCTTTTAATGACGAGTTTGATTAATAAACACATTTTAGTATAAATAAAATAAAAGTGAGTCAGTTTTAAGAAATAAATAAATATGTTTACTATTTTAAGAGACGAAATACTAGAAAATCATACCTGTTATGTCTGCAAAGGATATTTAACAGTGGAACCAATCAAAGTGTACCAAAATAGGACTATCAAGTGTGGTCGTTGTACCCAAGCTGACGATTCCCGAACCATTTCTTTGTTAAATACAGTATTAAAAAGTGCGCTTTTACCCTGCCAAAATAAGTTCGAAGGTTGTACTGAGCTTTTTAGCTATGAAAAGGTTCGTAAGCATGAAGAAAAATGCCCTAATGGTAATTTTAGTTGTCCAATCACAAATTGTGAAGAATTTGAAATGTCTGCATTTCAAATGCTTAATCATTTTCAATCTGTTCACAAAAATAACATTTTGAAAAATAACGAAATATGTATATTAACGGATCAACATCAAAGAGAAATATTTCTATATAGAAAGGAAAACTTTCTTTTATTGTTAAAGTAGACTTTAATAAAAGCAGCCAATGATGTTAGACTTGGTGTTTCATATATTGGCCCAGAAGAACTTGCTAAGTAAAATAAATTATAGTTTTAACATAAAAATTATCAAAGACAACATTACATTAAACACACAGAAAAAAACTTGCAGTATTTTACCTGAAACTACCGATGATTTTATAGATATTTCGTCCATATTGCTGTGATGCGGAACCAATTTTATTGTGTACTATTTTAATAGAAACCCTTGGTGTTTATGCCATATCCTATTTTAAAGTTAATAATAACATTGAAAAGACCGAAGAAGATAAAGTTTTAACACATTGGGATATTCTGGATAGCAATGCATCCATCCAGACTCTACATAAGCGCAAACTTAGACTTCGACACGATTTTAAACCAAGTGACCAATTTTCATTGACTTTTTCCGAGTGTAAAACTGTTGTAAATATACAAGAAGGCTCAAGTGTCCAAACAAATACCTTTATTTGTTCCGCATGCAAAAATAATATAATGCTACCAAAAGCAGTGGTTTTTGGTTGCCCTTGTCACAAATATAATATTTGTTTTACATGTAAGCAATATTATGGTTTTTTTCAGTGCAAGTTGGGACATCCATTTACTGAACAAAATATGCTTACTCTAATTGCAAACTCTCTTGAATACAGCTGTAAATGGAACTGTGAAAAATATTCTAGGATAATTCAAATAGATCACGAATTATCTTGCCAAAATAATCCATTGCTTAAAAAAGGAAAATGTCCACTTCTAGACTTTTACATGTCCATGCATTTTCAAAACAAACATCATATAACACTGAAAAAAGATTATTTTATGCAGTATTTCTGGACTCCTAAAGTAGGAAATTTTATTTTTTATTTATGGGGATACACAATTATTTCTACGGTGACTGAATTAGCTGATGAAACAATGATAGTAAAATTCCAACCCTGCGATTTTGATCATTTTCCCCACAGACTTGTTGCTGTGTTGCGAATTAAAGAAGACAATAAAATCAAATTTAAAGTTTATTATGCTAAGAAATTTTTTACAAGAAAAGTTTATTAGAACGTTTATTACTTACCATTATATAGTTATTATAGTATTTTAATATCTCTTAATGTTAATATACATACAGAATTGTCTCTAGAGGGTCTGTACAAAAATATATCGATTAAAACTAATTTTATTTATTTATATTATTTTATTTACTTATTTTTAAATATTTTTTAAAAGCATATATATACCTTTTTAGAAATGCTGCTAAGTACTGCTAAGAACTTTAAGGTGAGACTATTAGTTGAGCATAAAAGCAAGATCGTCGGCGTCATCAAAAAACTATAGAAAACTAAAATTTTTGTTATCTGTAGTTGTTGCATTTACCTGTCATGACCAACTAATAGCCAAACCTTAATGCCGTACTAATAATATACGAGGCAATGACACACAAAAGTTCGGAATTTTTTTAGGACAATTTTTTGATGGGAACGAAAAAATGCTGAAATAAGAAAAACATTTTACTCTGCATAGGGTGACCTTTTTTTTGGTCTTGAAATATTTTTTGGGCCCTCTAATTCCTTGCGAAACGAGGCCCCTCCAAGGCACCGCTAGGTCACGGAATAGATCCTTATTCTTTTTTAAAGTTCTTATTCTGTAATAAACTAATAGTCATAAAGACGTGCTAAAAAAAAAATATGACAAAGAAAAATTACTAAAAATAATTTTCGCTTACCAGAAATGTTTATTAATTCATTTAAATTATCCATAAATATCAGGACAAACTAAAAAATATTGAAAACGAAAATACGCAGCCGTGTGCAAAATCAAAAAACAAAATTATTTTTGCACTTGTCAATATGTAACAAATGTCAAAATTTGACAGCTCTTCTTTCGTAATTATCGTTATTAGTGCAGATATCAAAAATTTTTATAGGGCGTTTTCTGTTTGTAATAATAATTTGCGTTATCAAGGGTAACCTTGAAAAATGCAGAACACATCATAGATAAGTTATGCATTTTTTTAATTCCAAAAATTAAACATTCAGAAATCACTCGGAAGGGACTAAAACGCCCTCCTTTAAATTTTCAAAAAATTGGAGTCGAAACATTTCTACTCTTCAGCTGTCATAAAGGAAGTAAGAAAGTGATCATTTTTCTCATAATTCGCATAAAACATTTGCAGTCAAATAGATTTAAAAAATTGAAAGATTTTGCCTTAAAAAACGCTAGCCATAATTTAAGACAAAAACGTTTGTGAAGCCACCCAGTACAGTACAGAGTTAAAAATTAAAAAGTTTCCCATTTGGTAAGAACTTTTAGAGACATGCTGTAATTTTCATGTTTATCCTGCCATTTGACATACAGGGTGGCCCAATTGTCCGAGAAAGTCCAATATTTCTGTTGTTCAACGATATATGACAAAAAGGTTTAGTTGAAGGTTTTAGGGTTTTTAGACGTGCATGTCCTAAAAATATCTTGATATATACAGAGTGTCCCAAAAAAAGTTATGGACAACACGTTAGGTTTTTTAAATTGTAACCCCTATTTTTGTTTGGTTATTATTGAATTCAGCATTAAATTTTGCATATAGTACGCTATTTTATTTTGGCACTCGTGACGATGCGATGTAGCGACGCTATTTATAATTTACAGAACAAGATACCTAAAAATTTTTAAATACAAAAACAAATAAGTTATTAATAATACTTAGCTTAGGAAAACAGAATAAATCTCCAAAAATAAACTTACTAGATCTCATACAGGGTATTTCTTATAGCGTGGCCAATATTTCAATATTTTTAAATGAAACACTCTGTATATTAGGCCATTTTTAGATTTTAAGATTAAAAATAAGGTAATCTTTTTTAAACCTACTCTTTTTCCATAAGCAAAAAATGGAACATAAGCTATGGTTATTTCCAAAAGAAAAGCATATATCGACCTGCGAAAACTAGTCCTATACCGTTGATACCCATTTTTTGTAACGTTAAGGTACGCGTCCACTAGCGATGGACGGGCGGATGGGACGGACCGCTGCTGGCGAGTTGCCTGCCTTGTAAACAAATTAAAGTGCGTCCATTAGAGACGCGACGGGCGGGAACAATATTTCTGCCTGACTCGGCTTCACCAGGTGGGTTGCATCAAATCTATTTTTCGCCCGCCTTGTACATAAATTAGAGTGCGTCCATTAGAAGAGCAAATTATTATATAAAGTCATAAATATTGTCAAGTACTTAAATCTAGACAGATAAAAATGTTATATCAACTTATAAACAATATTGCCACAAACAAATAGAGAAGAGCCCCTCCCTGCCCCGCGCTACTGTCCATTTTAAATTAACGTAAGGCAGAATTATTTGCTAAAAAATTTGCTGCCAATTGAACCCTTGACTTTTCCGTAAATCATCCAATTCCAGCGGTTACCCCAGTTTCTTATAAAATGCCCGAAATTATTTTTAAGGTGAAACACATTAAGCGTATCCTTTCTTCCCTTAACACCAAGCAATCGTCTGGGCTGGACGGCATTCCAGCAGTCATTTAAAAAAAATGTGCTTTAGAACTTGCACCAATCCTTACTCGGCTCTTTCGAATTTCTTACGACACAGGTATCTTTCCGGAGAGCTGGAAAGCTGCACGTGTTCAACCTATTTCCAAGAAAGAATCTAAATCTCTTCCATCTAACTATAGACCAATTTCAATTCTTTCAGTTCTTGTAAAGTAATGGAAAAATTAATTATTTCACAAATTCTTAAGTATTTAGAAAAACACAAAATGTTGCATGACAGGCAGTATAGATTTCGCCACAAAAAACTACAGCAGATCTTTCCTTCGTATCACACTGCTGGAATAAGTCTCTTGAATTTCTAGGTGAGTCTCAGATCGTTGCTTTTGATATGTCCAAAGGTTTTGACCAGGTCTGGCATGCCGCACTTCTTAATAAACTTCCCTCCTATGCTCTTTCAACTGAACTCTGTACTTGGCTCTCTAGCTCTAGTTATCTATCTACTCGACGTATATCAGCTATTGTGGACGGCAATTCTTCAAGCTTTCACCAAGTAAATGCTGGAGTGCCTCAGGGCTCAATTCTGGCACCAATATTTTTTCTTCTTGACATCAACGACCTTCTCTCGTCCACAACTAATTCCATTCTTAGTTTCGCCGACGATAGTACCCTTCACTCCAGTTTTCAGGTTCCTAAACCCATCACTAAACCTGATTTGGAAAACAAACGCAGAGCGATGCAGATATCTCTTTCGCAGAATCTTAATTTAATATTGGATTGGGGCGCCAAAAATCTCGTCCATTTTAATGCATCGAAAACACAATCATGTTCCTTGTCGCGAAAAGAGTCATCAAATACTCATCCTCTACTTATGAGCGGCCAAGACAGACAAAGACACCTTCAATCTTGTGAGCGTCACATTTGATAGTAACCTTAACTGGCATAAACACATTGTATCTATAGCCACGGCAGCTTCAAAAAAGCTTGGATTTATCTTTCGAGCCAAAAAGTATTTTTCCCCTTCTAATTTATACACTTTATATGTGTCCCAAATCCGACCTCCCTTGGAATATTGTTCTCATATCTGGGGCATGGCGTCCCCCAAAACCCTAAGCATTCTTGATTCTATTTAAAGAAGAGCTATTCGTCTCATTAATGATCCTTCACTTACAGAAAGGCTTCCTGCTCTTGCCCATCGTCGAGCTGTAGGGGATTTATCGCTTTTTTATAGGCACTTCCACGGCTTTTGCTCTGAAGAGTTGTCCAGTATAGTTCCTCCACTTACGGTTCCCAACAGAGAAACTCCTGGTTCCGCGCGGATGCATCCCTATACAGTTCAATTGGACAGGCCCCGAACTTCCCATTTCGTTCGTTCTTTTATCCCTAGAGTTTCTAGAATGTGGAACCTGCTGCCCGCGATGGTCTTTCCTTCCCCCACACATCCTCAAGTCTTTAAGTCCTGTGTCAACAAACTCCCTCTTACCTAGCTTAAAACCCCCACGGTACGTTAGTTTTTAGGCTTCGTGGTTTGTCCTAACATAGAAAAAAGCTCAAAAAAAAGTCCATAGATACAATGGAAGCTGCTAGCTTTGCAATCTATGTTACCTAACGAACAAATTCAGCGCAGTATACAGTTTGCTGTCGCAAAATTGGCGTTTTTTTTTTTGCTATGCTGACACATACAGAGAGTCTTTAAACGGTGCGAAAAAAATTATTTCCACAAATTCTTAAGGTTAAAATATGATGATCTATTCGAACTTACCTTAGTGGAAAAATTTATGATTTCGGAGACACAGGGTGTCAAAAATTCATTTTAGTTTTAGATTTTCATAAATAATTTTGTTATTAATTACATCCTGTATGGTCCGGTCGCAATTACCCAGGTTGTTTTATAATAGGCTGATAAGCTCTGAGGACTTAAATCCTGGAGTTATTTTTTAAAGAAAAGTTCAAATAGACTTATGTCCCAAATGTTTTAAGGGGCTATCCACCATCCACCTATCCACTTAGAAGACCGAAAAAAGTCCAGTTTTCAAAAGTTTTTTTTCTGAAAATCCCTTTTAGTTTATTAATTTAAAATTTTGTACCTATACTATGTATACTTTAAACTATAATTTGACATATTTAATTTACCAAAATAATTATTTGGAAAGCCTCTGTAGCCGATGTCCGGGTGCTCCTCTAAAAAAGACGTTTTGTGGTAATCACTATTTCTCTGACTGGATTATCTAAAATAAAAAGGCCAAACATACCTAGTTTTAAACATGTATAATTCATAAGTCGATTAAAGGAATAAGCAAAAAAACATTTTTTAACAAAATGGCGGTTTTCCAAATACAAAAATCGATTTCGGGCCCCAAATTTAGGTCCTAAATTATATTAATAATTTATATAATAAATATATATATATATATATATATATATATATATATATATATATATATATATATATATATATATATATATATATATAATAAAAAATATTTATCGCAAAAGAAAAACCTTTTATCGTGGCCACCGTCTTCGAAAACACTGTTTTGAGAAAAACGTGTTTAAAGCTTCGAAGAAACCTAAACACTTAATTGAAAAATTTTTACAAACACGCACATTTTTCCAAAACTGTTTAACGAATTAATTTTAAATTTTTAGATAATGTACTTAACATGTACAATCGAAATATGCTTGAAAAAAAAACGATGTTTTTTTCAAAATGGCAAGTGTACAACCATTTAACTTCTAGCTTGTTTTTTCAAAATTTTACCACTCTGTATCTCAAGAGTTAGCCATTTAGGAAATAGGTTTATTTAAACTTTTTAATAGATAGAGTAATTTAAAAGAAAGGTTTATATGTATAATAATATCAAAAAAAAAAGAAAAATAGTTTACTTTTAAAATTCGATATTTATTAACATTACAATTACAATTAGCGGATTTTGATGCGGTTTTTTTTAAAGATAGAGGTATTTAAGAGAAAGGTTTATTTGTATAATAATATTTAAAAAAAACCTATACATAGTGTTTAAAAAAGTGGTTTACATTTAAAATTCGATGTTATTCAACGGATTGTGATGCGGTTATTTTTAATGGAAAGACTCATTTAAGAGGAAGGTTTATAGGTACAATAATATCGAAAAAAACATACACAGAGTGATTAAAAAATTGTTTACATTTATAATTCGATATGACTTAACGAATTTTGATACAGTTTTTTAATAGATAGAGTCTTCTAGAGAAAGGTTTAGATATATAATAATATGCAAAAACCATATACAGAGTGACTAAAAAAATAGTTTACATTTAAAATTTGATATTGAGGTTGCTATTGCAATTAAAAAAAAACGTTTATAGGAATTGTGCACAGGTATCTATGGTTTATAAAAAAATATAGAATTGTCACACAGGGTGGGTCAAAAAGATGGTATGTTAAAAAACCCTTAAGACTAAAATGCATTTTAACTATTTTATTATACCATCTAGAGGTTTACAAAATCGCTTAAATATAAAGATTTGCAAAATAATTATTAGTATTTTAAAAAATATTATACAGGGAGTACCAATTTTTTTCACTATTCAACGGAATCTTGATGCGGTTTTTTTATAGATAGAATGATTTAAAAGGAAGGTTTATATGTATTTAATAATATCCAAAATATTCGCAGTATAGGGAAAGTGGATTGTTTTACTCCAAATTTAACGCGTGCGGTAGCCGTGAGCAAAAACTAGTATTTAAATAATTTAACACCCAAATTGTCCTACAAAATGCGAGGTACGTCATCCTGGATTTTTGATATTTATCAAATCAACATATTTAATTTCTGCTACCCCTGTATACTACCACCAATAAAAATTGCTCGTAAGGAAAAAAGTTGGTCGTCTCGTCAAAATGAAGCTACTCACTTGACTTGGAAAAATGGTCCAGGGATCCCTAACTATTACATGTTTGATATAGGAATCGCAAGAGAAAATTACCTTTTTCTACAACTCTATAAATAAGAAAACTTTGTGGTTCTAGCAACGCGAATGATAATGAAAGAGAACCTTCGTGTTACCTGGTTGTTAAGCGTTGCTAGCTACGAAAGTAATATTTTCAGCGCCTGGACAAAAAAGTAAGAGTAAAAAAAGAAAATATGCTTGTGGGAAATATTAGGATTTATTTATAAAAAGTAACTAATTTATGACAAAATATTTTAAGAAAATAGGTTAGGTATTGACATTAAAAGTAATTGTGCAATTTGAGCAATTAGCAAAAGACATTGGAGGAATAATACTTGAATTAACAGTTTTTAAATTTGTTGTTGGGGTATCGTTATCACCTTTAACTACGTTAATATTCATATTTTTTACTGTTACTTCATTAGAGGAAATATTGGTAGGAATTTCGTGTAAAATCTTCTTTGAAATTTCCACCTTATTACTATAGGATTCAGCAATATATCCCTCTGCAACAGAAGAAGACTTCCAACCTCCATGCCTTTTTAAATCCAAAATATCGACATCCGAAGCATTGGCAAGGAACGTAGTTGACGTTCTTCTAAAAGAATGGCCAGTGTATCTACTGATGTCTTCAAGCTTCAAAAACTTCGCAATTTCTTTAGGTCCATTTGAAATAGTGTGCTTTCCAATTACTTGATTAACACATTTACCTCTTTAATAACGATACAATAAGCGCTCCTCTAGAGTATTTCTTGGTCTCAGCTTAATATATTCCTGTAGAAATCTGGCATAAGGAACTGAGCCTTCATCGTTGGTTACTACAAAGTTTCTTTTAACTTTATTTTTAGACTCCACTATTTTTACTATAGCCACGTCATTTTATTTCTACATCACTTAGCTTCATTCTGTATATTTTGCCTGTCCGGCATGCCCCAGCCACTCCCATAATGGCTATTACTTTCATTGCTAAGTAACTTTGATCAGGCGCGTTAAGTAAAAACTTTATGAATTCTTCTTTTTTAAATTTTTTGACTTTTTTGCCTCATAACCATCGTTTTTCCTTTTAAATAAAAGCAACTAGTTTCTTGAACTCGGAAATATCTTGATTTTTGTTTACGGAAATTGTTAACTTGAGCATGGAATATACAGACCAGAGGGTTGGTGGTGATAAAGACTCGGATTTTTCTTGAAAATACGCCAACATCACATTCTCGTCAATCCGCCCCACATTTTTTGTAGCAAGCCATTCAGAAAACGATTTATATGTTTGATGGTACATCTCTTTAGAATTGTCTGGCAGAAGTGAGGCACACGCAAGGTCAGCTGCCTTTTGGATGCCATTTTCATATTCATTTAACATTTTAAAATGGGAATAGATTTATACTAAATTAACAATAATTCAATATCTGACAAGTGCTGATGACAGACAATGTCAACAATAAATGTGTTGCTATGGATTAATTTTTAACAGGTAAAATTTCAAAATCTCTGATATTTCTATTAAAACATGATGTTAATGATTATTAAATTATGCGATACATAGAACAGTAGCAGAAAAATATAATACATTACACGATGCGAAAGGCCTTTCAAGTGTTCGGAGGTTTTAAATAGCCTCGGCTTCGCCTCGGCCATTTAAAACCACCTCACACCAAAAAGTAAACTTTCGCATCTTGTAATGTAAATAACTATATTTTTATTCCATAAATCTAATAATGGTCCAATATTAAAAGAATTGAGATTTACCATTTTAAATATTGGGGAATTGATCATGCTATGAGAAATACTCTCTATAAGATCTAGTAAATTTTCTTTTATTTTGTTGTTCTTAGTGCTTTAAAGCACCTAGCTAAGAATTAATAATAACTTTAACATTTATCTTTGAAAAACATTTAGGGTATTCTATTTGAAATGAACAAAGTTACCCTATATCGGAAAATAAAGTTTGTGTTTGTTTTTAAATAAATTACTTAAAAATCCTAAATATCTCGAAAACGGTAACATTTTTGACATAGGAATTGCTAAAGAAACTTACCCTATTTTTATCCCTTACATCCAAAAATGGAACAATATACAGGGTGTTTCGTTTAAAATAAACAAGTAATTTTCAGTCAAAAATAGTCAATATTAAATATTAGTTTCTGAACACCCTGTATAATTTCTGGCAAAAAAAAATTAATGTAGGTAATGGCACAGTTTATATTCTAGCAGTATAAAATAATAATATACGAAGTCCGGCGTAAGTAAGGTAGGATATAATATTATAATTTTGTTTTTGTCATGATTTTTTAAAAATCCTAAATATCCTAAAAACTTTTCATTTTTGGTATTGGGGTCGCTAAATTTTTGTTTTGTTTCTACAATCCAAGAATGAACTAATATACAGGGTGTTCTATTTAGAAAAAACATAAATTTGATATGGTTCCTTTATTTGGAGCAACCTGTATATTTCCTTATAATTTTAAATTATGCTCCTAATATACTTGCATAAGTGTGTAAAAAATACCGTTTTTATATTACAGATCGAAGCGTTTGTGGTGCGCTACAAATTTGAAAAAATTAAAATTATTTTAGTATCATCTAGACTCTAGACACTTCAAAGCATATATGATTTCGGGATAATAAAAGTTGAATCAAAATTTTACAAAAAGTTATTCATTTATTAATTATTAGTTTTTTTACGGGTGTCGGTTGCCATAAGAGGCGGTATAAAAGTTTTAATATTTAATTAATTAATTAACTTTATTAAATCTACAGTGTGTCCGGCTAAGTTCTCAACATTTAGGAAACTTTTTTATTATTAATTTTACGAAAAAAGTTATTTCTTATAAAAAGTTCTACATGGTCTAAAACCTTAAAAGCAATCATTAGATGTTCATTTTTTTTTCAGTAGTGTACAAGGTATCTCAAAAAACATGAATTTTGTTTAAGAGAAAAGTACCCTTATTTTTGAAATGATCGAAAATTATTATTAAGTAAAAATGTTTAGAAATAAAAATAACTCTTGTTTTTGCAAACTCATTCATTTTCAAGAAAAAGTTTTTTGTAATTATTTATGATTAAACGATGAAAATTTAAATTTGTACATTTGTAAATATTTATTTCAAAATGTATTATCTAAAAAAGCTTAAGAAATGGCAAAACAGTGAAAAGTCACAGAAACGCTCGCTATCGCATAAAAATTAAAGAAAAACTTTCTTCTTGTAAATGAACGAGCAAGAGTTATTTTTAATTCTAAACATTTTTCCTTAATAATTATTTACGATATTTTCAAAACTAAGGGTACTTCTCTCTTAAACAAAATTCACATTAAGAATAACTTACTTTTTTTGTAAAATTAATAATAAAAAAGTTTCCCATATGTCATATGTAGAGAACTTAGGCGGATACACTGTATATGACTAACACTTCCAATTTTTTTGTAATATGTTCGTTAATATAGTTGTATTTTGCGCCTTCAGATAGAGATATATTTGAAGGTTCTATAAGTATTAGTTTTTTTGTCAATTCGGAAAAAAAACTTGACATTGGCACTATTTTAGAAATGACATTGGTTGTTTTTGCAAAAACCCTTTATTAATTCGTCGCTGATAAGACAAAGGGGCGAAAGCGACATTTTTTCGTTTTGGAGTTAAGTCCATCAAGTGATTAGATTTAAAGGTATCTATTATCTAGCAAACTGGCGAACGTCTATCTATAGCAGTTTCCCGTAAACATCAAAATTGTCAATAGGCGTAAGCGACACTAACTACATTATACGATCAGACTAAGGGGCGAACATGCACAAAATGGAGTTTCGCCTAATTGTCAGATCTCACAATAGTAATATTGGCTGTTATGCCTACATCTTTCTGTTGGGCAGCCCATTTTTACTGTTGGTAATAGTTCTAGGTTTGCCGTAGATGGTGAAAAAAGGGAAATACAGTTGGAAAAGAAAATTTAAAAAACAAGAAAAGAACCGCGCATGCTTTAAGAACGGAGGAAAGACTTATGTTAGTCCTGTGAAAAAAAAGTATGCCTACCAAATAAATAAAACCTCGCTGTGAAAAAGGCAAATGCAAAGCTACAGAGTGTGACAACCTTGAGGAGGACCAAAGACAAAAAATTCATGATGCTTTTTATAATACAAAGAGTTTACAGCTAGAAAAAGAGTTTCTGGTAAGACATGTACAACTAGAAGAGATCAAAAGAAAGAGAACAACAGCTCAGATTTCAGGCAGAAAAAGAACATTAAAATATAGACTCGCAAATGCGGGCAGTACAACGCGTGTATGCAGAATTATGTTTCTAAATACTTTGGGCATTTCGAAAAAACCTTGAGAACAGCGTTAACCAAACTAACTGAAGAAGAGACAGTAGCTTTGGATAAGCGTGGAGGACGAAGTAAAGAACTAGAAGAGCTAGATAAACAACTTAGAGACTTGGCATTTGATCATATACAAAAATTTCCACGAATAGAATCGCATTTTTGTAGAAAATCAACCAGCAGGGAATATCTACATCCAGACCTAACGGTAAAAAAGATGTATGATGTGCATAAAGAAGAAAAAGCTGGAAAAGGAAAGATATGCTGTTACCATACTTATCGGAGAATATTTCGATCTCTTAATCTCTCATTTCACCGTCCTAAGAAGGACCAGTGTACTCTGTGCATGTCCTACATACAAGGCGCCGCAGGAAAGAAAAAGGAGCTTAAGAATGTTTTTTTAACATAAAGATAAAAAGGACACATTACGACAAAAAAAAGAAAAGTCAATGAATTATCAAAAACTTATCCTAACATTGTGGCTTCCGCAGTTTTTGACCTTCAACAGGTCATCCAACTTCCTTTACAACATAGGTAATAAAAAGTGTATCTGCTTTCTGTGAGACAAAACTATAGCTAAATGAGGTGAAAACAAAATTTCGACTTGTGTAGCAAGGTCCTTCGTGAATTAGACGATCGTGGCCTTTGTGAAGTATACCTTTTTTCAGATGGTTGCGGCGGTCAGAACCGCAACACGATTGTTTTTACTATGCTTCTGCAAATAATAGCAAATTCAAAAAACCTTAGAAAAATACATTTACATTTTTTGAAACAAACCACGGTAAAAGCGAGGGCGATTCGGCCCATAGCTCAATATCAACAGCTATGTCTTTATGGCCGGCGACATCTTTATACCTGCTCAGCTTCTACCTATTGTAAAACTGGCTAAACGAAATCTTCCATACACTGTTATTAGCATGAATATAAATGATTTTTATAAGTTTAAATCCCTTTCTGAAAAAATTCCTATAAAGTCGGTTAGAAAATTCGAAACAAGCGAGGACGAAAGTAAAGGATGTTATGGCAGACAAAGACAATATTTCACAACTTTTAGTAAAGAACAGCCACCTTGCTGAAAACTACTTCGTATTGCCCCTTAAAAAAATACGCTTGAAATCGTGACTCAGCCTATACCTCTTTCAAACAAAGACTTGACAAAACTCTCCCGAGATAAGTAAAATGATCTTATTATTTTAGGTACAGGTTTTACGCCGGTTGTAAAAGATCCAATATTTTAAAGATCTTCCGCATGAATAAACAGCCAAATGCTTCTAATTTTAGTATGTTTTGATAATCTTTATTTATAAATTAATGAAAGAAATTATCATATATTTTTTTTGTTGTCATCCTCTAGTATCTACTGTTAAAGTGTGTACTTTTAAACTTTTAAAATATTGTTTTTGATTTATAGAAGTAGCTATTCTTTAGTTCGTTAGCTTTATTAAAACTAGTTGTTACTGTTAAGTTGTATTAACAATATTTTTCATAAATCTACCTTTACAACGAATAAAATACCTGAAAGAGCGGCTACATGTTTTATTTAATTTAAATATTAGTATAATAGAACAGGCGAACATCCAAAATAACATTCAAAAAATCTAACAAAAGGGCAAACGTCCATTTGGGCCCATTTAAGGGGGGTAAGGTATTTAATTTACAACTCACGTTTTCAAAGTCGGTGCCCCTGATAACTCCAAAACTACTGCACCGATCCTTTTGAAATATTAAGCACTATTTCTGTACATCATTTACGAGGTAACGCTGTCGAGTTTTTTTTTAAGCGCATTGGTTTGAGGGGGGTAAGGTATTCAATTCACAACTCACGTTTTCAAAGTCGGTGCCCCTGATAACTCCAAAACTACTGCACCGATCCTTTTGAAATTTTAAACACTATTTCTGTACATCATTTACGAGATAACGCTGTCGAGTTTTTTTTTCATAATTTTGATTTTGCAATAACAAATTAGCCGATTTTTTCCCACAAAATTATGTTTTTCACTTCAAAGTGTTTAAAAAAATGAAAAAAATTGGAGAAAAAAAACTCGACAGCGTTACCTGGGGAAAACTATTATCTAACGAATGAACTTTGATTTTTTGATTTCGGATGATCTAGCACCAAGTTATGAGGGGCACCGCAATTCAACTTTTTTCGAGACACGTCCGAACAATTGCTGCCATTGCCGTATTTTTTAATATTTTTTTGTAAAATTTGATGAAACATTCTTCGAATGTCATACTTTAATGTGCCATTGGTTGAGTAAATAAATTTTAACTGTGTCGTCAGAAAAAAATCACGAAAACATGGCTTTTTTGTACGATTTGACCTTAGCCCCCCTTAAGCTGTTATAACTTATAAGTATTCAAATTTTACACATGTATTAAATAAGCATGTATATTAACCTACGTAACACCATAAACAGTAAAATAATTTAAAAACTATTTAAAAAATAATTGTGTTTCAAATAGGACCCATCTTCTTTAAAACGCTTTCCTGTAAAATTAACAAATTGGCGCTTTCGCCCCTTGATAAGATCAGCGACGAATTGATCCATAAATTTTTTGCCATGTAAAGAGCTCTTTTCATTTAAGTACTTAATAAAGTTATGCAAAAAAATACAAGACCGTTAAAAAAATTCTGTTTTTTTTCAACGATAACATGAAGATAAAGTACTTTATTCTAGTACACTACATAAAGCGTTGAAAAAAATATTTTTTTCACTTCAAAGCTTTCTTCCACACTTTGAATTAGTGTTTGGTTTCAATGCCTACTACAATAAACTTAAATATCAATTTATGCAATGTAAGTTTTAAAATTGGACGGTTTTTAAATAAATTTAATAAAAATTATTAAAAATTAATAGTTATAATGAATTTGGATGGCTAAGCCCCAGTTTTACAAAGCAGGTTTACTCAGTTCTACTAAACTGAGGTCAGGCCTTTGAACTTTACGTAAAATCTCAATATTGCTGTCAGTGTCAAGGAATTGAAAGAAATTGAGATTTTATGGAAAGTTTAAAGGCCTGACCTCAGTTCAGTAAAACTGAATTTGAACCTGCTTTGTAAAACTGGGCATAAGAAAACGGCGTCTTTTTCTAGACGTCATTTCCGGTTCGTTTAGGCCATCAACCATATTTTTAGGAGACATGTAACATTTTTTTACTCTTCTCGACTAGACTATAGTAGATCCAGCCAAAGTCACTTAATCTTTAAAATCGACTATACTTAAAAAAAATCATGTTTAGTAATGTCACAACTAGGAACAGTAGTCTAAAAAATAAGGTGTTGTCAAAACTGCAATTTAAAATAAAATATTCCAATAAAAATAATTTGCACTTAATTGGTGTATTCCGACTACCCTAACTTGGAGTTTTAATCACATTTACACTAAGTTGAAAACTCACATTATATACAGGCTGGCCCACCATATTCGACACGGTCTGTAGCTGGATAACCATGGAGTTTTAAAAAAGTAAATACTGAAACATATACAGGTCGGATAAGACCACAGTATAAAATTATTTTAGTCCATACAGGGTGTCTCAAAAAAGTGTGAGTATCAAAGTTATATTTTTTAAATGGAACACCCTACATTTTATGACGGTTTTAGATTCTACTTTAAAAAATAACTCAAGTTTGCTTATATTACTAAGTGTCTAATTTTATTCGTTTTTGTGATATTTGATTTTTTTGAAAAATGCAGAGGTAACACTTTAAACTTTAAAATGTGTAACAAGATTAGAAAAAGTCTGCCATATCATACGTAGGTTAAATCAAGATCAATTATTGTACCGGGAGATCAAAAAATAATTTTTATTTTTCAGAAAATCAAATAGTCATATCTCTCTTATTTTAAATGGAACACCCTGTATTATTTCACGTTACATGATGACAAATAAAATACTCTTTCAAATGGTGTATAGGTTGCCTAT
>JACEGR010005129.1:29012-77224 GCA_014170235.1 Listronotus bonariensis
CCTATATTTTGTGCTTTTTAGTAAAATCTGTTTTTACAAAGTTTTAGTCCAAATGTTTATTTAAATTAAAGTTGACTGTGACATAGCAGCCATTAATATTTTTCTTAAGAAAATAACAACGACCATTTATTGATTACTAGTGTTTTGTCAGTTTCAAAGAAATTTCAATAATTTTAAATAAAAACCCTTGTTCTACAAAAACAAGATGATATAATACTGGTAGGATGTGAAAAAAATGGTTTACTTTAGTCTAGAGTTAATCTTGAAAAATATTCTAGGAGAAACCATCTGATAACCTTAATAGTTGCTTTAAAAAATTTGACACAGTGATTATGGATAATGAAAGAAACGAGTTATAGGTCACAGAATGTCGTCATAACTGACCAGAGGCGTTATTAGGATTGTTTAAATACACAAGTTTTATCATTACCACATTCAGCTGAAATACGTGTTATTGGAAGTAGCATTATAAGCGACTAATAATTTTTTTTTCTGTGAATTTTAAAAATAGTGGCAGATAATACAAAATCTTTTAATTTTGTGCTTTTTTCCAATAAATTTACATTTTGCAATAACGGCTTAGTAAATAGGCATAGCTATATCCCAGCCTACTTACATTTAAATAGACATTTGGAATAAAAATATGTTAAAACGGAATTTACTTAAAAAGTATAAAAGATAGGTATAGGCAACCTATGGACCATATGAAAGAGCATTTGGTGTGTCATCATGTAGGTGTAAAAAAACAGGGTATTCCATTTAAAATACGAGAGATATTGCTATTTGACTTTCTAAAAAATTGAAATTATTTTTTGATCACCCTGTATAATCTATGATCTCGATATGACCTACGTATGAAAAGGCAGACTTTTTCTAATCTTGTAACACATTTTAAAGTTTAAGAAGTTAATATTGTTAAAATAAAATTAATTTAATTGCACCCCTGCATTTTGAAAAAAAAACAAATATCACAAAAACGAATAAAATTAGACACTTCGTACTATTAACAAACTTAAATTATTATTTTATGTAGAATCTAAAACCGTCATAAAATATAGGGTGTTTCATTTAAAAAATATAACTTTGATACGTCACACTTTTTTGAGACAACCTGTATAGAGTAAAATAATTTTATACTGTAGCCTTTAGCCGACCTGTATATGTTTCAGTTTTTACTTTTTTAAAACCCCATGGTTATCCAGCTACAGACCGTGTCGAATGTGGTGGGCAACCCTGTATTACTGGAATGGCCTGATATTTATCTTATCATTAAATAAATATATTGATATTATTTTAAAGCCAATTTTAGCTAACTTTATACAATTTTATTTAAAACAAATTCACATATAAATAAGTTAATCTGTAATGACCGATATAATAAATAAATACAGCAGTCGCAAAAGCAAAGCTGGCTTATTTAGATAATAATAAAATAAACGTAAATCAGTTTAAAAAATACATAAATATGTTTACTATTCTAAGCGACGAAGTTATAGAAAATCTTACCTGTTATGTCTGCAAAGGATATTTGACAGTGGAACCAACCAAAGTGTACAAAAGTAAGACTATCAAGTGTGGTCGTTGTAGCGATGCTAACGATTCTGGAACTGTTTCTATGTTGAATACTGTGTTAAAAAGTGTTCTAATACCCTGCCAAAATAAGTTCGAAGGTTGTACTGAGCTTCTCAGCTATGAACAGGTTCGTGAGCATGAAGAAAAATGCCTCAAAGGTAATTTTAGTTGTCCAATCCTAAAATGTCAAGAATTTGAAATGTCTGCATTCCAAATGCTTAATCATTTTCGGTCCGTTCACAAAAATAACATTTTGAAAAATAACGTAATATGTATATTAACGGATCAACATCAAAGAGAAATCTTTCTATATAGAAAGGAAAACTTTCTTTTTATTGTTAAAGTAGACTTTGATAAGGGAGCCAATGATGTTAGACTTGGTGTTTCATATATTGGCCCAGAAGAACTTGCTACGGAAATAAAGTATAGTTTTAATATAAAAATTCTTAAAAATAACACTACATTGACCACACAGAAAAAATCTTGCTGTAGTTTACCTGAAAATTTCATTGATTCTATAGATATTTCTCCATATTGCTGTGATGCGGAACCAGTTTTATTATGTACTATTTTAATAGAAACCTATGGTGTTTATCCCATATCCTATTTTAATGTTAATACTAACATTGAAAAGGCCGAAGAAGATAAAGTTTTAACACATTGGGATATTCTAGATAGCGACGTATCCATCCAGGCGCCACATAGGCGGAAATTAAGACTTCGATACGATTTTGAACCAAGTAACCAATTTTCATTGACTTTTTCTCAGTGTAAGACAGTTGTATTTATACAAGAAGGCTCAAGTGTCAAAGCGAATAACTTTATTTGTTCGGCATGCAAAAATAATATTTGGTATATTAGCCAAAGTAAAGTTTTTAGCTGCCCATGTCAAAAATATAATATTTGTTATACATGTAAGCAATATTTTGGATTTACTCAATGCAAATTGGGACATCCATTTACTGAACAAAATATGCTTACTCTAATTGCAAACTCTCTTGAGTGCGGCTGTATATGGAACTGTGAAGAATATTCTGGAAACATCCTATTTAATCACGAAAATAATTGCCTCAATAATCCAAAGGTAAAAAAAAAAAACATGTTTACTTCAAGACTGCCAAGACAAAGTGTTCGACATAGCAGTGCATTTTCAAGACAAACATCATATAACAGTACTAGAAGACTATGTTCTACAGTATCTCTGGATTCCTGAAGTAGGAAAATTTATTTTTTATTTATGGGGTTACCCAATTATTTGTACGGCGATTCTTTTAGATAATGAAATCATGAAATTAAAGTTCAAACCCTGCAACAATAATCATTTTCCCCACAGACTGGTTGCTGTGTTGCGAATTAAAGAAAATAATGAAATTAAATTTAAAATTTATTTTGCCAAAAACTTTTCTTACAAAAAAGTTTATTAAAACGTTTGTTACTTACCGTTATGTAGTTATTATATTTAGTATTATGTTAGTATACAGGATATTTTTAACAAATATACAGAGTGTCCCAAATATATTTATACACAGAAATAACTTTGCAGCTGTACAAGATACAGAAACAAACTTAAATTAAAAAAAAGGGTTTCAGATATATTTTTTTATTGATAAAACTATTTAAAATACAATGTGTCTTACAAATGGACTTTTTATTACCAAGTAAGTTTCTTAAATTTTGTCTATTTTAACAAATTTTTAACTTTTTATTAATTTCTACATCAATAATGTATAACACACTATCCTTAATTTTTTCTTTACAAGTATATCAACCTACTGTTGATTGAAATCTTAAAAACCAGCCATAATTAACCCAAACAGCACAAACTTTCCATTGAGCAATCCCCCATAAAAGTAAAGCATGCGTCCACACTATTTCTTGACCTTGCTGCAGAGCTGGGCTATATTACCAAACAATGGTTAAGCTGTGGAGTGGACATAAAGCATCGCGAGACCCGTGCTTTACTTATATGGGGGATTGCCCAGTGGAAAGTTTGTGCTGTTTGGAAACGTATAGTGGTATATTGTTATAAAGTATATATTTTTAACGTAGAGTCCAATAAAGTGTTAAAATTTGTTAAAATATACAGGGTGTTCCATTAAAAAAAAAACTTGACAATAAAAAATAAAAATTTGAGACACCTTGTATATTAACTAGTACTATCAATGAAAAAGTGCATCCAAATAAACGTTTTTTAATTTAGGTTTTTTTTTGTATTACGTGCAGGGGCGAAGATATTTCGGCTATAAATAGAGTTGAGACACCCTGTATATAAAACAAATATTTGTTCCATTTTAGTTATTTTTCATTAATGTATGTAAAATATTTACCTCTTTTAAAATTGTTGTTAGGTATGGCTTTTAGGTTTAGCTATTAATCGAATATGGCGACAAGATGCATTGTTCTTAAAAAACAATAGGTACAATTTTGATATTTCTTTAAAAGTCTTATTTTTGTATTTGCTGCATGTTTTGATTATGGCTAACTAATAGCCAAACCTAAACGCCGTACTTAAAAGCATTTTTAAAACAGGGGCGGTCATAAGGGGGGCATGGGGATCATGCCCTCCCCTTTCATGTCACATCCTTTGTAATCAATTAGTTTTTTTTTACCTAAATACACCAAATTGCATTATACATGTAATTTAATTATTGAAAATTAAAAATTATCAAAGCGACGACAATAAACATCACCTATTCAGATTGGATATTAATTTATATGTATAGAATATAAGGGGGTTGGTTCACTATTTAATAATTCTCTAAAACGTTCAAATTTTTTTGTGCTACTCTGTATGTACCATCTAAATAAACCAGTAAGCTTCTCTATGCTTTCTGCACAAAAAAGGTATATTTAATAAGAATCGGTCTTGGCCACTGTTTTCAAGATATTCACGTTTAAGTTGTTTAGTGCACCCGCAAATGCCTTTAATAACATCGTATTAGCCATAATTACAACTGCTTCATATTAAACGAATGATTAGATGTATTCTTCCCTACAGTTTTTGACTACAATAAACATATTCAACGCAAATATCTCCAAAACGGTTGCTCAGAGCGATCCTTACAAGGTATATCTTTTTGTGTAGAAAACTAGTTTATTTAGAAGGTACATACAGAGTAGGCCAAAGAAGTTAGAAATTTTTAGAGAAATTTAAATTGTGTAGCTAGCGCTCCCTAGTTTACACATACAAATTAAAATCAGATATGAGTAGCTAATATCTAAGAACTCTAGCTACCCAGATTTATTTAAAATAAATATAATTATAATATTTAAAACGTATCAAAAATTATCGAAATGAATAAAAAATATTTATTTTCCTTTAACACCCGGTATATTCCTTATTATTTATTTAAATCCTAATTATTTGGCATAAGGAATCTATGGCTTTTCTGTGGACCATTAATTAGCGGAAACTCTGTATGTACATAGAAAAAACGGGTTGCATATTTTATATACAGTGGGGTCTACTATTTAACAAATAGAGAAAACTTTTTTATTTGTAATATCTGAGAAATTCCATTTTTCACAACAGTTGGTACATGGGTCAAAGCTAATATATCAGTATTTACTTTATTAATAAAAGTTTTAGGATATATAGGGTATAATACTTGAAAACTGTTTAAAAGTTAAGTACCTTTCTTGAAAAAAAAACAAAATGTTAAATATAAAATTTATTAAGAATTAAAAGTTATGCCTAAATACAAAAAACACACAAAACTGATTCATTAACTGCTTTATTTTCTTTAAAAATACACATGCATAATAATATTAGGCCCTTTATAAAAAAAGACTAAACACTATCATAATCACTATAATAAAAACAGTCCGAACCAATAATATATGAAGTCTCTATAAACTAACCAAAAACATTCACAACTGGAAATCCTTGCAAAATATACAACCAAAATGAAAATGGCAAATTTCCACAGTTTTTACCAAACAAAGTTTCGACAACGCACGACTCTCATCAGCTGATAATGCTACCAACTTTGAACAGAACTGCCTACCGAAATCGTAATTCTCACACCCTCACGTCCCTGACACAAGCTATCACCGGTCTCGCTTATGTCTAAACTCCTTTTCATAAAGGAACTCTGGTAAGTTGAAAAATCCATTTTATTTAAACAAAGACTTTCATAAAAATAAAACAATAGGCTTAGCTTGACAAAACTGCGTTTTATATTTTTAAAGGCATGAAAAGCGCTTTTGAATTTTCCGATTTAATTTGCCTCACTTTCCTCTATCACCGTGAATCCGTGCTCGGTGCGGTTATGTGAGGCCCGACCTTAATCCGTACAAGGACAGAGATTCTCGAAAAGCCCATACGATCGCTTATCAAAAGCGATAGGGATAACTAGGATTTGGTATTCCAGTGGCTAAGGCTAAATTTTATCAATCACAACTTTTAAAAACAAAAGATACCATGATCCAGTCTTTTGACCCATACATTTTTTTACTTGTTGAGCTGTGATTGACCTTAAAATGACCTTGACTCAGACCTTATAGGGTCAAACCGACCCCAAATTCGGTAAGCGACCCCAAAACACACAAGGATATCATGGTCTAGTCTTTCGGACCACCTCTTTTTTTTGTGGGGCTGGTTCTTTCATCACTTTTAAAGATACTCCGAAAGCGCTCGAGTTATCCTTTAAGAACTTTTATTCCATCCTGTACTATAAAATTTGCTGGATATTTCTGAAATGGTCTAGACTTTTCTAGGCTACTATAAAAGGGCGATGGGAAACCTTGAAATGATGTAGTTTGACTTTGTGGTGTAAACTTCGTAGACATTGACAAGTAAAGATTTTGTCACAGTTGTAACCATAGTTACGTTCCATTGGTAATAGGGAAACTGGCCTAAAATGGCATAGTCAGGTAAAATGACACACTTTATAATTTTTGAATTTTCCACCTTAGCAGCGACCTCTTAAACATGTTGGAGGGTGTAATATGATCACTGAAGTTAGTATCAAAATTACCGTACAGGTGTATGTCCCTGATTCTTGTTTTGCACGACATTTCAAGTTCAATTTTCAATTAACCAACCGCAAAATAATTCTAATCAATTTGGAAGTTGTGTATATTTTCGCGAAGTTACATAGGTTTGTTACAAATTTTATTATTGTTTTATTGAAACACAATAATTTGGCTATATTTATTTACAAATATGATTACTATAGTTTTATTTATTGTCTTCAAAATTTAAGCATGTTTGCTAAATTGTCATATTTGGGTAAAATGACATACACGTAATAAGTGTAAAATGATATACTATTTTAACGTGTTCGGTAACGTAATTTTTTTCTGGATGGTTGGTAAATATACATAAATGAAATCGACACGCCATGGTTGTTCAAAGTAGGCCCATGCTAAATGCGCTTAGCCTTCCCTGGAAGTAAGATATACATACACTAGTGTACACTTTTGTTAGCAAAGGAATAGACCTAATATACAAGATATTTCTTTTTTTTTTGACAGTTGGGAGAAAAACTTTTTACTTTTTATGTTATTTACTAGGACTCACTCCTTTTTTTACTGTCAACAACGGAGGTAATTTTATTAATATTATAATTTTTACATTACCATATTATTATTAGTTATTTGGTTGTCTAGGTTGAGTAACATATTATTTTTTTAATTAATTAAGAACGATTTATTGTTTAATAAACGATGTTTTGTTTTCCTTAATCGAATAGTTTATTGTTCTTACGTAAATAAAATGTCTAAGGTAAATCGAAGAAATTTCAATTATTAGAATTAATTCACAAAACCCGTAAATCCGGGTCAAGGTGGCGTCGATTCATTGGGTCAGTAAATAACTTTCGTCATAGTGCATCATCTGAAAAATTCCAGTTCAAATAGCGACAGGTAATTTTATACAGGGTGTTTACTAACCACTAATTATTTTTACCCAGGGAGAGCTGTTAACTAGCTATTAATTAAGAACTTAATATACTTCAAAAAAGAACCAGGAAACATTCAATTGGTGTCTTCCTTTTATGCTCCAGAACCTCCCAAAACGACTCCATGAGTGTTCCTTTTACAAATTTTTTGACATTTTTTCATGTTATAGAACCGTTCTTGACACTATTGACAGTTCAGAGAACGGTTCAGAACGGTTCTACGAGGTAAAAGGAATACACTAATTACGCGCATTTAGTGTGACGTCACACGACGTTGACGTTTTGCTACCCTCAAGAACATACCTATTAGAAGTAGTCTTGCCGCTTAGCTGTGCAAACAATCGCATGCTAAAAGCAGTAAACTTTAGCTCTGCATAATCATAGTGGTCAGCAGGACCAAAAGCGATAGATTATACTCTTGTCATATTTCTTTATCATGCGCTTTTTCACACTGCTATAAAGGCTGACTCTAGAGGTATATTTTTAAGGCTTTAAATGGAATCCAAACAAACTCCTCCAAGCCCCTGACTCTCTCCATAAAACAAACAAAGGTTTCTATGGAAAATATAATTTATTTTTCAAATTTGTTACATTAGTGGCACTATTTAAGATATTTTATATTAGTTTTATCAAAATGGATTACGAGGAACCTTTCAGCATTAATATCATCGATGGAAGTTCGTAAAAATTATACTTTTGTTCACATAGTTACGTTAGGTTATTTTAACTTTCATCACGAATTCCCATCATAACGTCGGAACTAAATGCGAGAATACAAAAAGTGCATAGTGAACCATACAGCTCAATATACCGCAAAGTTTACCTATGATTTATAAAAAAAGTTCTACCTATAAGCATTTAATAAAAAATGACCCCATCAAACTATGTCTCTTTCCACCTCAAAAATTGTAAAGGATGCGACCTCTGAGCCAACGATTAAGGACAGTGATGCAGAATACTTTGAGTTTAGCAAAATAGTACTTTCTAAGAAAAACCACTAAACTTAATGTTTTTTTTTTTTGTTACTGTTTGAATACTATTGTTTGTCAGCAAATCGTTACTTTATGTTTTTTTACTCTTTAGATATTAACATAATTTAAAAATAAAAAGTTCCATTTATTTTGTCAAAATACCTTAAGCCCTTCTCTTTAAATTAAATCCAAAAACAAAGTAGATTAGTATTATTTTATTTCATTCTGCTCAAAAAGTACATTTTGTTACAAAGAAAACCAACTAACTACAATTTTTGTCACCTTTTATGTAGTTTAAATATGTTTCAAAATAAAAAGTTGCTTTTAATCCAACATTAGACATTAAAAAATTATTTGGCTGACTAACTGATTTTTGACAGATACATAAATATTTAAATGTTTTTCTCCAAACTCTATTTTTGTGACTTAGTGGGTTATATAATTCCAGTGAAAATTTTCTTGACGATATGGTGAATATTTAATAAAAATAAAACAATTAATTTAGTTATGCCGTTGTAACTGTTATGCACTTTTCAAACAACGGCACTACTTATCGTGTCTTCGGAAGTTCTTAACAAATGGAAAACTTTTTATTATTAATTTTACAAACAAAAGTTATTCTTTATAAAAAGTCCTGCTTGATGAGAAAATACATTTCCACAAAAATATTTGAAGGTTGGATGTACAGGGTGGCTTAAAATGATTTGTTTCCAAGTTAAAGTAAGGGTTATTTCCTAACTACGGTGCCAAACATTAAAGTGTGATTTCTTACGTCATTTTATAAAGAAAAGTTCCCATAAACATATGTCCGGAGTTGCTTCGTTTCTGAGATACAGGGCGTTAAATATTTTTGAAAGGTCTGTTTGTTTTTAAATATCTTAAATACGAAGCCAGATACAAAAAAGTAATACACTAAAAAGTTGTATTTCTAGTTGCTTTACAGGAAAAAAATATAAAATATGCATAAAAAGCCAGTCTCGTACATTTTTCTCTCAATAATATTGGCTGTTGTGCCCACTGTACGCCACTGGATTTTTATGCAGTTTTTATATTTTTTCCTTTAAAGCAACTTTAAATGCAACTTTTTAGTGTAGTACTTTTTTGTATCTGGCTTCGCATTTAAAATTATTAATTATTAAAAACAAACAGACCTTAAAAAAAATATTGGGGCCCTGTATCTTAGAAACGAAGCAACTCCAGACATATGTTTATAGGAATTTTTCTTCATAAAACGACATAAGAAATCATCCTTTAAAGATTGGTACCGTAGTAGGAAATAACCCTTATTTTAATTTGGAAACAAGTCATTTTTAAGCTACCCTGTACATTCAATTTTCAAATATTTTTGTGATAATGTATTTTATCATCAAGCAGGACTTTTTATGAAGAAAAACTTTTTTCGTAAAATTAATAATAAAAAAGTTTTCCATTTGTTACTTCTGAAGACACGCTGTGTTAATATACGAACCTAACTAACATAGAGTATGAATAAAGGACAAAAAAACAAACCTAAAAGATATGAAAATATATTATAACTCCTATAACAATTTCTGTTTATTTTTACAAAATATAATTAAAAATTAAACAAAAGTCGATGATTGAAAATATTATTTTTCTGCGTTTGAGTCAGAGTCGGTTTATATAGGGTCGCGTTATTCGGCCATATTGCTTTGACGTGTGATGATGTCACATGTCCCATTTTTCGGCCATGTTGTTTAATGCCGTTTATTGTATTATTAGAACAACCGTTTACACCTTTGAGCAAATATTACTTTCAAAACAATGCAAAATGAAATGCGCAAATTCTAGACGCCACTGGATAGATCATCAGCTTTAATTTTACCCAGTCTTGCCAACTTTTTTCCGTGGAGTGCCCTTCCCAGGAGCGGTCATAGGGGGGCATGGGGGCCATAGCCCCCTTTGATAACACATTCTCTGTATCTTCTGTATCTCATACATATCTAATGGCAATATGGACATTTTGGGCATTAAATGATGGTATGGCCCCCCACCCAGGGCTGGTCCGCTGTTCCGTGGGTCATAATGGAATTGAAAAGTGAGGACCTTTTTTTCAAATTGTGAAAAGGAGGTTTTTTTGTTAATTCTATAAATTAAAGAATGAAGAAAAACAATAAAAATATAAAAAGTAGGTGAGAAGACCTTTATTTTTTTGCTCTTCAAAATTTTTTTTGTAGGGGCCCCAATTTTTTTTTGCCACCTCACACACTTTTTCTCGGCCCATATGGCCCCCCTTAGTAAGTCAATATGACCGCCCCTGGCGCTTCCTTGCATCCCCGACCTCGAACCGACTAAAAGTTGAGGATGTGTCGCAACCTATTCCAAGTCTAAATATAAACTAACCTTGTGTTTGAGTAAACATGTTTTATTTAATATTCGTTTTTTGTATAGAGACCATACCTCAATTATTACCTTTGTAGAAGGCAGAGTTTCTTTATCAGAAGGGGTTTAGACATAAGCAAGACCGGTGATAGCTTTTCTTAGGGACGTGAGGGTGTGAGAATTACGATTTCGGTTGGCAGTTCTGTTCAATGTTGGTAGCATTATCAGCTGATGACAGAGTCGTGCTTTGTCGAAGCTTTATTTGGTAAAAACTGTGGAAATTTGCCATTTTGATTATGGTTGTATATTTTGCAAGGATTTCTAGTTGTTAATGTTTTTGGTTAGTTTAGAGCCTTAACATATTATTGGTTCGGACTCGTTTTATTTTGGAGATTTTGATAGTGTTTAGTCGAATAGTTTTCAGTCATTCGTCTTTTTATATACATATGATACTGATGACTGTCCGCTAATTAATGGTACACAGAAAAACCACAGATTTTTTTATGCGAAAATACCCATTTAGGATTTAAACAAACATATCTATATCCAACAGTTAATGATAAGGAAGATACGGGGTGTTAAAGGGATATAAATATTTTTTATTCATGCAATTCGATAATTTCTGATATCTTTTAAACAATTTAATAAAACTCGGTATCCAAGAGTTTTTAGCTATCAGCTATTTATATCTGAGCAGTTGTAATTATAGCTAATACGATGTTATTGAAGGTACATACTTTTGGGTGCACTGAACAACTTAAACGTGAATACCTTAAAAACGGTTGTCAAGACCGATTCTTACTAAGTATATCTTTTTTGTGCAGAAAGCATAGCTTACTAGTTTACATACATACAGAGTAGTAACAAAAAATTGGGTAGTTTTAGAGAATTTTTGAATAGTGTACCCATCGCCCTCTAGTCTACACACAAAAATTAATATTCGATCTGAAAAGCTAATGTTTAAAAACCCCGAGATACCGTTTTAATAAGATATTTAAAAAGGGGCGAACAATTATCAACAAATAAATTTACTTTTTCTCTTTACTATGACACCCCCGTATCTTCCTTATTATAAACTTTTGGGATATTAGGTATGTTTGGTTAAATCTTAATATTTTGGCATAAGAAATCTGTGGTTTTTCTGTGTACCATTTATTAGCGGACACCTTGTATACGAAGTTTTTAAAATGGTTTTTGACTTACGGAACCATGGAAAATGTTTTGCTCTGCCAGGTACCTCATCGTCCTGTCGTCGTTTGATAATTTTTTAATTTTCAATATTTAAACCACATTTATGTTTTTGTTTTAGGTTATGCCTATTAAAATAATCCAATAAATTTTGTTTAAAATATACAGTTCTTTTTTGTTTTCTCCTTAATTCTACGCCACTGATTTGCCTAAAATCAAACATGGCCGAAAATGGCCCGACTTGACGTCACAGCCGCGCTAGCCAATATGGCGAATGTCGTGACCTTATCTCATCAATCGACTTTGGTAGAAGGTATTGAAATAATGTAATATAATTAAGTACGTCATTAAATAAACCTGTCTATATTTTTTTAATGGAAAAATTAAATTCCTTTTAGTCGAACATGTATGTTATTCTTTAGTTCATATTATTGCTTAGAAAAAAATGTAGCAATATAAGAGCTTAAACAGAAAACTCTTGGTATATTATTAATATTATTATGTAGTGATTTTTTTTTAATTGCAAAGCTCTAGATATTTTTAAAGCCTAGAATAACTTTATTTATTGGTTCTTACTAAATATCGCAACTTCAATTCAATAATAAAAAGATAATATTTGTAAAAAATTGTATTGTCTTCTGATAGATTCGCAGTTTCGATTACAACTCATAAAAAGAAATTGCAAGAAACTTATGATTAAGAAAAATGTTTTTTTAAACAATACAAAGTTTACTTTATTTTGATTTACGAAAATAAACACAGGTTGATGAATTACAAAATAATTTTTTTGAGACAATCACAACTAAAAATTAAAAATCAAAAAGCAAAATTAAGGTTATTGCCGTTAAAACAACATTTAAATTGCTTGTCTCCGGTTCTCTTTACCGCCAAATTAAAAGAAAATCGCGTCGCCGCGTTGCCAGACCCGATCACATCCGATTACCTACGAAGCTGGCCGGGTGCCTGTGAGAATTATAATAAAACTTTTGTCTTGATTTATTGAGGTAGATAATATAAACTTAAGTGGCATAGTAAAAGTAATTACCAATAGTTTAAAAACGCTTTGTTTTTTTACCATGTATATTTTAAAAGTTTGAAAATGCGTTTATATCTTTGCTCTAAGTCTGCACAGTAATAATTAAAAAATTAATGATATCTGTTTGTTTTTACTTTATCATTTAAAATTTAATTTTTAAGTTTCTGCATTATAAGCAACTTTATATTTATTTTACATTTTTTAACGCCACTGCCATAAGAAATATGTTTTATAAGATTTTTTTCTATATTTAAGAAAAATCTTAAAGTAATATAGAAAATAGAATAAAAAAATAAGTGGTACTCGAAATCTTAACTTGGCAAATATCCAACTTTGAGGCTCTATAACTCTAAAACTGGAGGCGATCAGACATTGTGCCCATGAGAACATTTAATCAGAAAGTCGAGATCTACAACCTATCAACTTAAAAAAAAACCGAAAGCTATTTTCCATAAGGATTGAGCGGTGTCCTTTGCTACATAAGGGCATTTTTACATTGGATATGTTTTTTAGACTATAAAATAAAAGTTCAGGAGGGCGATCGCTCAAAAAAATCGATATGAGAAATAACGAACACCCTAATATATATACAATACACAATACAATAGAGTAGGGAGAGATAGGGGATTGACCAACCACCACCACCGATGGAGCTTATTATCTCAAGATCTCTGACGTCAGCAATTATTTAGGAATCTTGCGCAACTCCATCCCAAGCAACACAAGAATTTGCCTTTTCGTTTAATAAACGTTTATTAAACGATATTGTCGTGTATTTTTGGTTTTGGTATATTTATTACACCTCTATTAAACATTTTTTAAACACGTGCATATTTTAATCGTATATTCAACGTATGTCATATCATCTTTTAATATCATAAAATTTTTAAAAAATATTTTACTTTATATTATGGTCTCATTTATGTGCGTGTTTTAAAAATGCACAAAAAATATGTTTATAGTTTGGAACTATTAATGATAATCTCATGAAACACTATTATTTTCGAGTATTTTAAAAACGTTTTTTTTCTTACTATTTACTGAAATTTCAACGTGTGAAACTAAAGCATAATCTACGTCTATTATAGATTATTTTTTATTAGAAAACTAACTACTATTGCTTTAAAATCATTATTATCATTCTCCTATGACAATATCATTGGTTTAGTAATAATATTTTTATAATTTTAATTTGATGTTAATATTTGCAAATATTTGACTTTGTGCTGTATATAAATAATATTGTCTAAAATTCCCTAAAAGTAAACGTACCAATAATCTACAAAATTTACTCATCCGTTCGGCATTATTCCAATAACAGCCAATAACAGCCTTACAATAACGACACGTGATGCGCGGCAGTCGCTTTTCTCCTCGGCTTTGTAACTAACCTTCGACACTTCGAAGTGACTTCTTCATGTTTTTTGTTGTAAAATATTGTGCAGTGCATTGTATTTCCGATTGCTAATAAAGTAAGTACCTACTTTTTACCTTTATTTTAATTGCGCTCATATCAATTCAATAGTTATACATATTACATATAATATTAGATAAGAATTGTTGATGTTTTATTTGATGAAGTCGGCAAAAATGGCCGCTGAACCTGTTGCGGAAATTTTCGTTTTGATCTCTCAACCCCTATTATACCTTATTTATAAGGAATGATTATGGCTCAAACACTTGGATTAGGTGAATGTCACACCTTACACCTCTGTTTTGTTTTAATTTTTAGTACACTAAAATAAAAATTATTGAAATATATCTTGGTTATTTAATGGTCTATTATACGTTTTTAATACACCATTTATAAACGTCTAATATATACGCTTTAATTTACGTGTATTGTGTACTATTTTAGTATTATTTTTAATTTTCTTAGAAATGTTTGGGTTGAAAGAAGTCGTCCATATTCTCAAAGAGACCTGATATAACATATCAAAAGAAAACAACAAAAAGTCTCGGTCTTAACACTTTTTTACTAATTAACCGTTAAATGGTGACATGTGTTTCGCTCCTAAGAGCATTATCAGACCTAAAAAATAATACAAACAAAACCAATCAATTACAATAAAGACCTTAAAATGCGGGAACGGGACGGGAGCGGGACGAATTTGGACACAAAATATTCCTCATGGATATAGGAGTATTGTTTTATGATGCGGGACCTATTTCCACAGCGGGATATATGTATGTATTCACAACGCGTTGGTGTAAATATATTCATATCCCGCTGTAGAAATAGGTTCTGCATCCGTTTCGTCCCCGTCCCGTTCCCGCATCCCGCGTTGGTTTGGGCGTATCTTTAATCTACCCTAACAATTAATTTATTATGCAAAAAACACTAAGATCACCTGTACTTTTTAGTGACTTTGGGTTTTCTTTTTTACAGAAGCGGTCAAAATTTCATTTCAAGGTAAGGACCAGGTGCAGGGAGTTGCATTTGTCGGAGAACTCACAGACAAAGCTATCGGACAGGCATGCCAAGACTGGCTTAAACTGTCCAAACAGCGATACCGTAATGCCAAAACGTGAAAGACTCTATTATTATGTTTGATTCTAGAATTATTTTAAGTTTCAACTGTTTTTTTATGTTCTATACAGTTTTTGTTGTGTTTTTTATTACTTTTATTTATTAGAGTGCAGTGTTAAGTGTTACCAGTTGCGTCCTTTTGATTTGAGAATTTGTTATTTTATTTATTTTATTTTTTTATTAGATTTAGTAAGCTTAAACGAATGTATTACCTAATACATATACGTATATTATACATACAAAATAAACGTTTTTCGTATACGTCAATATTTGATTTATTTCATATAGCTTTTTTAACGTAAAATTTATTCTAAATATAAACGTATAAAATTTAAGACTTTTTAACGTGTTTAGTAAACGTTACAGTTTTGTATATTATAGTAGGGAGAGATGGGGCATTTAGGGACCTCCGTCCTCCGGAGGAGCTTATTATCTCAAGATCTCTGACGTCATTCGAAATTTAGGAATCTTGCGCAACGCGTTATTTAGGGCGTGGTCCCTACTATCTGTCAAACCATAAGTGTCATCTGTCACCTGTCAAATGTCATCTGTCACCTGTCATATGTCAAAAATCACGTGACTAGGAAAATGGCCGCCATGCGTAGGATACTTGCGCTATGATCATAAATTGATTTGCGCAAACGCGAAAATTCCAAGTCATCCCGTTCGGGCGCTATCGACTAAAATCGTTATTTAACCATGATGATGAGTCATTGGCGCGCGGTTTAAATTTTTTAAAAATAGTGTAACATCATACCTATCGAATAGCGAAAACCGCATGGCGCCATCTTTAGCCATAAGGGCGCTACAGCTGTTTAAAATATGGCGATAGACACCAACCAGCGATTAGGACGGTAACCCTATAGCAAAATCAATCATAGCGGCCTTATTATTTAACTTAGAATAATGAAACTTGAACAAAGAATAGTTGCTAACGACAAATAATTTCAAGGTCAAACTTGTCACATGATAAGTCTAAAATTCTAAGAATTACGAGCCCCGGCACCCCGCGCCCTCTGCTTAAGCCATCGGTTTAAGCGGAAAGCTGCGGTTAGATAATAAACGGTAAAAAAACAGTGGTAACTAAATAAAAAACAGTGTTTGTAGTAAAGCATTTATTATAAAATAAAAAATACATACATGGTTGCCATATTTCTAAATAATTCTTAGAATAATACCTTATAAAATAAATAGCAGTGTTTACAGTAAAGCAATTATTTTTAAATTAAAAAATACATTGTTGCCATATTGCTAAATAATTCTTAGAATAATGTATTATTACGGTTATTTAAACTCTTCTCACAGACCCTGTTAATGGTGAATATTTTACAAGTTTGTCATGAATAATTAAACAGTAAGCATTTGTGTTTGCAGGAAAGTTTTCTTTTGTTTCAATCTCTAACCTTACATCAATAATGCCAGAATTAAGGATTTCATTTTGTCTTGAACAATCAATTACAATTAAGGATGCATTGTTTTTAAATTTTTTAGGAGTTAAAAGTGGTTCGTTTTCTTTTTCGTAGTAGCTTTCTTGAAATTCTGAGTACATTTCATAGAGAGTAGCTATTATACCTCTTGAAATTTCCAAATTTAAATTATCATATGGATAAAATTCAGAATTTAAATAAAGCTTTGCATTTGATACATCACAATGATCAAATAAGCTACAATTTTTCTTGTGGTTATCCTTTCGATCTGTTTGAAAACCTAAAATTATCCATCTTGGTCTTTCCACCTGCACAGAAGTTTTAATGGTCCATGTAAGGTGTTTTCCAATCGGTATTGAAGGATGTTCTGTGAGTTCCCAGCTTCTAAAACCGATATCCAATTCAGTTCCACTTCCAACAATCTGTAAAAGTTCTAGTCGCTCAGCATCGGATACTGTAATATGTGGTAGCCTCCAAACAATTTTATCAATAATAGCTTGTACATTTTCTCCATCGGTAGTGTTAATAACGGCATTTTTATCGGAAGAACTTCTTAACAATATTAGTTCATGCTTAACATTTATAAGTATCTTTTGAAAATCTTCAGCGAATCCTAGTAATGTCCTTAGTGGAACACAAACATTAAAAGTTCCGTTTGAGCCCATCCCGTCCCAGGTAAAATCATCTTCAATACTCCAACCAGCGTTTTTATATTTAATTAACTCATTACCATTGTAAGAGACATAACCTTTCATTGTTGCTGCTATTCCAGGATATCTAGTCGAATCAATAACTTTTCCGCCAATTTCAAGACGAATTTCTTCAAAGAGGTGTCCCACAAAGTTGTTTACAAGTTTAGCAGTGTCTGAAACTCTTCCATCGGACCCTTTTAAAAGTCGTCCTTCCAAATAAATATGACTTGCCCAAGGTAGGGTGTATATATCAGTTTGTTGCACCGGTATTCGAATTTCATCATTATTTTTGAAAGAGCTGGAGTACGGTAAATGGCTATGCCTTTCTATTTTTGTAATAGAGTTATCAAAGTTTAGCGAATCTGTCACGTTTAAAATGCTCATTTTCTAAGTTTTTAACAAGAAGCCCTATGGATGCAAGAAATCTTATATTTTCTTCTGTTAAGCTCTTTTTAGTGTTCCAAAGCTGGTTAAAATTGACAATTTTCTTGGCGTTATATTTCACAACCATAACACGTGTGCTCTGCACAACGTTCTGCAGTATACTGACACACATATCACAAAGTAGTTATTTATAAAGACTTTCTCAAATGTAATCTAATAGTAATAACTTCTCCTCTAAAGTCAACCAATTCACCATCTTGATCAACCAGTTTTAATTTAATGTTGCTGATAATTTTGGTGGATACAGGCATATAAAGCACATTTTGAGGAATTTCTATAATTTTGAAACCAGCTGGTACTGATGGCGAAAATTCATGTATTGTATGAACAAGCATATTATTGTGATATGCACCAGTAACGATATTACACTCGATTTTAATCACGTTAATTTTCAGAATATTTACAGGTGTTTGCGATACATGTTTAACGTTGGGCTTTAGCAAAATATTATGAAATCCCAACAATTTTCCAATAGAATTTGTCTTAGTAAAGTCAACTGTATGAGAACATTCAAGCTCGCACTTGAGCGTATTAACATTACCCTTTAGGCTTAGGGTACAATTAAAATTATTGATGGCTTTATTTTTTCCTGTATGGCCTCTTGTAGATAATCATTTATTGCACTTATTTCATATGATCCAATCGGGATTTCTAGAGTAATATTACCCACATAAAATTTGTTATTACTATTATCAATGTTGGGTATGGCGTTAAACGTTTCTAAACTGACTAAACCAAGCTCGTATTCACTAGTGTCATCTCTCAAGTAGATGGGCGGGTTATAGGTTGCTTCTAAGATGGAACTATTACCACTCAAGCTAAAGGTATGCATGACGGTTGAAGTAAGACTAAATTTATTTCTTGAGTCATCTGTATTTATAGGGTTTTAAATAGAGTCCCAAACCGTTTTTGTATGGTCCTAAATATAAACCGCTACCAGTTTTGCTAATCGCAATAGATTCCATTGTTTTGTTGTGTCTCTTTTCTTCTTCTAATCTTTCTTGCGCCGCCTTAGAATCTTTAACAGCTTTTACGATCCCTGATATTCCGCCGCTAAGTGCTCCTACGGCGCTTAAGCCGGCAAAAAGTGGTATTAAAAATGGTAGAAATCCGCCGACTACAGGTAAAGGTACTACATCTGCAGGTTTTTCTTTTTCCACCCCATTGAATGCTTTCAGAGCTACTTCAGCAGCGGAGAAAGATCTTGCGGTTTCTCCACGTACAATGCCTCCCTCGCTTTTTGAAACGCGGTCGCGAAGGGAATCCCCTTGCCTCTACGAGCAGCTTTTTTCTTAATTGATTTTTCTTAAACTTCTGCATGACCGTACAGCACAAAGTCTTTGACAATACTAAGGATTGAATCAGAATGTTAAGTATATTTATATATGTTACGTTATACTATAACTGCCATCATTTAGTTCCCACCCGTCATTGAGTCAACACGTGTCTAGAGCTACATAAAGATTATTAACAATAATAACGTATTTAAGAAAAACAGTACCGTATTTAAGAAAAACAGTGCCGTATTTAGAAAAACAGTGCCGTATTTAGAAAAACAGTGCCGTATTTTAGAAAAACGGTGCCGTATTTAGAAAAACAGTGCCGTATTTTAGAAAACGGTGCCGTATTTTAAAAACAGTACCGTATTTTAGAAAAACAGTGCCGTATTTAGAAAAACAGTGCCGTATTTTAGAAAACGGTGCCGTATTTTAAAAAACGGTGCCGTATTTTAGAAAAACAGTACCGTATTTTAGAAAAACAGTGCCGTATTTAGAAAAACAGTGCCGTATTTTAGAAAACGGTGCCGTATTTAAAAAAACAGTACCGTATTTTAGAAAAACGGTGCCGTATTTAAGAAAAACAGTGCCGTATTTAGAAAAACAGTGCCGTATTTTAGAAAACGGTGCCGTATTTTAGAAAAACAGTGCCATATTTTAGAAAAACGGTGCCGTATTTTGGAAAACAGTGCCGTATTTTAAAGAAAACGGTGCCGTATTTGAAAATAAAGACCGTTATCGCTTAAGCTAATTATTAAAAATATATCTTTACCATGGATTTGAACAAGTTGGACAAGGATGCGAGGCGTAAAATAATTGAAGCTTCCAATAGTATTCGAAAAAAATTCCAGCTTTTAAAGAAGCAGCAACGTGAGAATGGCGAGCTAGAGTTCGACACGAATGATGATGATCAGCGCTCAGAAGATAAGCGGAGTTTGCAAGAAGATCCAAACATTCTTCAACTCCTTGATAAACATTCGCGTAGTGTAAAAAATTATATGATTCAATAAAAGCTGGTCGTTATGAGAATGCTGTTATATTGGAAAATACGTATAAACCTTTGGCAAAAATAATATCCAAATCAATACAAAACACTCAATCTGGTAGACAACCATTTATACCAAAGTCCTTAAAAAGACGTCAAAGCGAAAATTTTACTCATACAGTAATAAAGAAAGCACGAACTCCTCTTAACTTTGCCAGTCCCGTTAAAAAACAAGACGATATAGCTGAACAAGAAAAAGAATATATGGATGATGAGCCGTCGGAAGATGATCAAATGATGGAAGAAGGCGAAACAGAGGAAACTGATTTAAACAGAACTATCTATGAGCACCAACCTGAAGAAAGTTACTTTGATGATGATGACTTTAGAGTCGACCCACAATTAAATCCTGTTCAGATTGATAGTATTCCGGAAGAATCCTTTCGAGAATATCTAGATCAGTATGATCCGCTACCTAGAGAATATGTGAAAGGTTTTATAAAAGATACGGAAAACGAGTACGATCGAAACTATTTAAAACATGATATGGCTACTGATCATCTAACTTTCGGTGATTCTCGCCTTGAATTTAACGGTCCAGATATTTATGTTAAAGGGGAAAAATTTATTGGAACTCCTGGTCTATATGAACTTATATTCAAGACCAATCCGTTAAAAAACAAATTTACATCACTAGACGAGCGAGCATTTGCAAAATTGGTTTTGCTAACGAATGCTAGTAAGAGAAACTTTAATGAAAACGAACAGCATGTTGGCAACAGAGGTGTCAAGTACATGTTAACAATTAAACCGTTACTCGAACGTATAAAAGAGGAGCGAATAAGAAAACAAAAAGAACGCGATAAAGAGTTGCGAATTACAAGAGCACAAAATCCTCAAGGCTATGGTTTACCAATTGATACTCAACATAAAATATTTAACAATAATAAAACTGATTATATTTACTGGGATGATCCAAATGAGCTTGTGGATAGATTAAGATTGTTAATGGCTAGCAAGCAAGTGGGTAATAATAACCATCAAAATGAGATTATGAGTATTATTGAAGAGTTAAAGGAAGCCGATATTATTGAATAAAAAGAGTTGATTTAGTAACATAACATCATTTTCAAGATGACTCTCGACAAGTTCGGACGTAATTTAACTCATCCATATCATTTAGCAAAAAGCTTAAAACAGAAGATGGTGTAAAGGATAAGCCCGAAAACAGCTTGTATGGCTACATGAATATTATGTTGGTTTGCGAAAAGGGTTTGTCAAAACATCTTTTTATAAATGGCACAAAATTTGATTACTACAGGTTTCCCATTACAAGTGGAATTATTGAATATGTTAATATCGATACACCTGTTAAAACGTATATAAACGCAACAGCATATGAAAAACCAAGTGAGTTGTTACACCAGAAGTTAAATTTAAATGATTATATTTTATTTTTAGGAGATAAATTACGAACACGTACCAAAATACATGTTGAGTTTATAATTAAATATCCTATTTTATAAGGTATTATTCTAAGAATTATTTAGCAATATGGCAACAATGTATTTTTTAATTTAAAAATAATTGCTTTACTGTAAACACTGCTATTTATTTTATAAGGTATTATTCTAAGAATTATTTAGAAATATGGCAACCATGTATGTATTTTTTATTTTATAATAAATACTTTACTACAAACACTGCTTTTTATTTAGTTACCACTGTTTTTTACCGTTTATTATCTAACTGCAGCTATCTTTGTTATTGTTGACGTATGCTTTGACCTTGAAATTACAAGGGGTACGTTCAGAAACCATCTATTAGGGTAAACTGCTCTCTGATTGGTTAAAAATAACGGCTTAAGAAAAAATACGGTTCTCTAATTGGTTAAAAATAACGGCTTAAGAAAAAATACGGCTCTCTGATTGTTGGGTAAAATGCAAGGAGTATATTAATACTTATTTAAGACGTCACTGTGCGCGCTACGCCTTCCGCTTAAACCGATGGCTTAAGCAGAGGGCGCGGGGTGCCGGGGCTCGTAATTCTTAGAATTTTAGACTTATCATGTGACAAGTTTGACCTTGAAATTATTTGTCGTTAGCAACTATTCTTTGTTCAAGTTTCATTATTCTAAGTTAAATAATAAGGCCGCTATGATTGATTTTGCTATAGGGTTACCGTCCTAATCGCTGGTTGGTGTCTCTCGCCATATTTTAAACAGCTGTAGCGCCCTTATGGCTAAAGATGGCGCCATGCGGTTTTCGCTATTCGATAGGTATGACGTAACACTATTTTTAAAAAATTTAAACCGCGCGCCAATGACTCATCATCATGGTTAAATAACGATTTTAGTCGATAGCGCCCGAACGGGATGACTTGGAATTTTCGCGTTTGCGCAGATCAATTTATGATCATAGCGCAAGTATCCTACGCATGGCAGCCATTTTCCTAAGTCACGTGATTTTTGACATATGACAGGTGACAGGTGACATTTGACAGGTGACAGATGACACTTATGGTTTGACAGATAGTAGGGACCACGCCCTAAATAACGCGTTGCGCAAGATTCCTAAATTTCGAATGACGTCAGAGATCTTGAGATAATAAGCTCCTCCGGAGGATCGGAGGTCCCTAAATGCCCCATCTCTCCCTACTTATTATATACCAATTTATAGGGTTTATTAGAAACCGCTTTTTAATTGCTCATTTTATATTATAAATAAACGTATACTTTCAACGTCTAAAATTTGGATAGTACTGCAGTATTAATACACCTATATTAGGCGGACATTTTAACCTATATTAAAGGTTAGAAATAAACTAAAAATATACTAGTGGTATATACGTAATTAAACGTTTATTAGAGGATTCTGTGTTGCTTGGGTTAGAAGAGACCTAGACTAAGCATCCATTGTATTAGAAAACAATCCCGAAAGTTATGATCTTGGAGAAAAACTTGCAAAAGAAAGACATCATTTTTGGGCTTTCGCTGCAAAATATCTATTTGCTTGCAGTGTTAAAAAAATTCTGCCTCTCCTGTTGCAATAGCAATATCGCTATGCGTACTTTAGTACGCGCCACATATGTCGGCATCGGACGAATGGCACGGAACGGAAAAGAACTAGTCCCAATGAAATTAAATAAATCATCGCACTTTTGTACGAACGGTAGGCATTGGATTTTAAAAATTCCGCGAGAATATAGCAAATAAAATAATATCCGGACGATACCGTTACTGTCTTTTTCACATCAGCGGATCCGGAAATCTGAGCGACGGACAGATGCTATCGAAGTGTATGGAGACCTTTTACACGTTGAGAATCCGGAAAGTCGGCTCAACGTGTGAAGGGTCTTATGACTCCATACACTTCGATAGCGTCGGTCCGATCCGGCACCCGCCCGGATTCCCGACTATCGCTAACGTGAAAGAGGCAGTTACGTTAGTGCCGATGCCGTTACGTTCAACAGTGCTTTGTCCTACACTTTTTATACAGTATTTACAGAATGACTTATTTTAAAGACCATATTTCAATAGTCATCAAACTAGATTAATTTTATTCTTATTTCTTCAAACTCTTGCTATTTATTTCGACAAATATTTTAAGCTGCGACATGCAGATTAGTAATCTGGATTGCAAGATATGTACGTAACAGTAAACGCTGCTTAAAAAGTTTAGCAATGGTATTGTGTACCAAGATATAAATTTAAAATTTTTGTATCAAACAGGATTTGAATAATAATTCATAAATATAAACCAAAAGCCTTAGAATATATTAAAATTTTAAATATTCTCTAACTTTAAAAGGCATTAAAAAAATCCATTAAAAACTACTGCACTTTTTATATTTTCTTGTTAACACATGTATACACTTTCGCCTTGTATAAAGTTTGTTTGTTGCAGGAGGTATAATATCAATTTAGATCTTATTGAAACGTGGCCAAAGAATAAAAAACACAAAGCTGGTGATATTTTAAAAAATGTGTTTTAACCCAAATGTCAGTCATCCCTCGCATCAAACTAAAAACTATTTGTTTTACCAACGTTGATTTTTTACACTTACCTACACACAAGATGGTTGAAGGCATCAACAAGTCAATTTGAGAAAAAAATAATATCAAGATTCGTTACAGAGTGTATAATATGTATACCTTTACCAAAATTTTTATACGTAACTCGTGCTAAAATTAATATAGACTTGAAGACACTCAGTCCCTGTGGGAGACGTGGCAGGCCGTTAAAGCCTTTTTAAAATAATGTGGCAAATGGTCGACGCTTTAACGCTAAGAAAACCGGTAGCCAAAAGTGCCCTTATCAAATTTTAAGTAGGTATAGATGTGGAACCTGTGTTGCCCGCGGAGGTCTTTCCCCCTTTCCCTCAAATCTTAAAGTATTTAAAACCCGTGTTAACAAACTCCCTCTCACCTCGTTTAAGGTACCCACGGTACGTTAGTATTTAGGCTTTTAACCTTCGTAGATTATCCAAAGATATAAAAAAAAGTATTTTTTCCTTGTACTTTTATCACTGTTTTTAGGCTAAAATTTAATATTACTTAAGAGGACAACATTTCTATGTAAGCTTTTTCATGTGAAATTATGTATTTTTCCTTTTTATACAAGGTGTCTCTAAAAAGTCTGTACAAAAAGCTACCAAAAACTCCTTAGGCCAAAATATCACGATCTAACTCAATTTGCCTAGTCAGACGTTGACAGTTTGGAAGATACAGGGTGTCAAAGTGTTAATTTTATTTTAGTTACTTTTAAATGTTTTTTTAACATTAAAAGTTTTTGACTAAATTTGGTATAAGAAGATTTTTATGGTTGGATATCGAAAGCCGCCCATCTTTTCCTATAAAATGTAGGGGAGCCACCTGCAGTCCTTTGCTTTTTTAAAATACCATAAGTTTTTTGGTGCTTCGGTATAAAATGACTTTAATAAAAAAATTCTTTTCTTCTACCATTTTCATACAAAATTAATAAGTTTTTTTCTATTAAAGGTAATATTATACCCAGGCATCCAGAAATTATGTTATTTTAAAAAAAGTAAGGACTCAAGGTGGCTTCTTCTACATTTTATAGGAAAAATATGGGCAGATTTCGATTACCAACCCTAAAAACCTCCCAATGCCAAATTTGGTCAAAAAAATTTAATGTTGAAGAAAATATTTAAAAATAACCACAATAAAATCAAGAATTTGCCATCCTGTATCTCCCAAACGTTCAACTCTTGGACTAAGATAAATTGAGTTAGATCGTTATATTTAGCCTAAAGGAATTTGTGGTAGCTTTTTGTACAAATCTTTAGAGACACCCTATATAATAAATGTTTAAAACATTATACAGGGTGTCCGGAAAGGTGAAGTCAAAAATGATAGGGGTAATAGAGTAAGCTCAAAATATTGTTAGTACTTCATATAAAAAAGTTCTATCGCTCTCTTCGTTAGGGAGATATTAACCTTCAAAGATGGTATAGAAACACTTATTTTAATTATAACTTTTAAACTGTTGCCGCAGTACTAATAATATTTTGGCTACCTAATAACCTCATTCCCATACATAAACGGCTGTTCAGTAAGACGGAATTATACAGGATGCGACAATTTTTTAAATTTAATGTATGCATTTTAATACTGGTGACAAATTAGACATTTTGCTTTGACCGTTTAATTCCTTCAATATTTTTATACAAAAACGTTATATCTTATTTGAATCGATTTCCTGGACCGCTTTTCATAAAATTAGTTAAAATATTTTTGTTATCTTCTAAGATCTACAGGGTATGACAAAAGTATGATTTTTTTAAAGGATACACTCTATATATTATTTCACTTTAAAAAGATCTTTTAAAAACCTTAAAAAAAATTGCACATTTCATATACCTATCTCAATTAGTTCTCGAAATTTTTACTTCCCATTAAAAATGTAATCACCTTACAACCCGTTAACTTTTTTTATTTTTTGTTTACATATTAAAAAATTAAAATCGTCATTTTGTTAGGATGATTTTGTAGTATCTGTAGCTATTATCAAAATTATTTTTTTCTTTAAGATATACAGGGTACAACAAGAGTAGTATGTTTTTTTAATGGAACACCCTGTATATTAAATCACTATTAAAAGAAAATTTAAACAGCGTTACAAAAATACCATATTTTATGGGTCTACCTTAAATGGTTTGGGAAATATGGCCATAAATAAAATTATTGCCATACCTATCTACATAATCGAAATATACACTTATTCTTTGATTTGGATGACCAAATTACCAAAACTAATGAATATAGATATACTCGTAATTAATGTAGTATTTTTTAAAGCCCTTCAAAAGAGCTTTTTACTTGGGATATAATATAGTTTTTATAATAATTTATATTTTTATTTTTTTAATCTTTGGACAATCCACAAAAGCCTAAATACTAACGTATCGTGGGTGTCTTAAGCGAAGTAAGAAAAAGTTTTTGACCCGGAACTTAAATACTTGAAGATTTGGGGGAAAGAAAAGACCTCCGTGGGCAGCAGGTTCCACATTCTAGAAACTCAAGGGATAAAGAACGAACAAAGTGGGAAGTTCAGGGTCTGTTTAGTTGGACCATATAAGGATGCATACGCGTGGCGCCACGGGTCTCTCTGCTGAGAACCATGAGTGGAGGAATTATACTGGACAAAATCCCCCACAGCCCGACGATGGACAAGAAAGGGTAGCCTTTTTGTAAGTAAAGAATCATTAATGAAACAAATACCTCTTTTTAAATGGAATCAAGAATGCTGACGGTTGTGGGGGACGCCACGCCCCAGATATGAGAACAATATTCCAAGGAAGGTCGGATTTGGGACACATATAAAGTGTAATAATTAAGAGGGGAAAAATACTTTTGGCTCAAAGAGAAATCTAAGCTCTTTTGAAGCTGCCGTGGCTATAGATACAATGTGTTTGTGCCAGTTAAAGTAACTTTCAAATGTGACGCCCACAAGATTAAAGGTGTCTTTGCTCTATAAAACTTGGCCGCTCATAAAAGAAGATGAGCATTAGATTACTACATTAAAATGGACGAGATTTTTGGCGCCCCAATCCAATATTAAAATTAAGATCCTGCGAAACAGATATCTACATCGCGCTGCGTTTGTTTTCTAAATCAGGTTTAGTGATGGGTTTGGGAACCTAAAAACTGGAGTGAAGGGTACTATCGTCGGCAAAACAATAAATGAAATTAGTTGTGGACGAGAGAAAGTCGTTGATGTGAAGAAGAAACAATGTTGGTGCCAGAACTGAGCCCTGAGGCACTCCAGCATTCACTTAGTGAAAGCTTATAGAATGGCCGTCCACAATAACTGATATACGTTAATCAGATAAATAACTAGAGAGCCAAGTACAGAGTTTAGTTGAAAGACCATAGGAGGGAAGTTTATGAAGAAGCTACTGCTTGTCATGAAGTTTATTAAGAAGATACTGCTTGTCATGCAAAATTTTGTGTTTTTCTAAATACTAGGGATTTTTAAATAAATTAGTTTTTCCATTACTTTACAAGGAACTGAGAAAATTGAAATTGGTCTATAGTTAGATGGAAGAGATTTGGATCCTTTCTTGGGAAGAGGTTGAACACGTGCAGCTTTCCAGCTCTCCGGAAATATACCTGCGTCGTAAGAAATTCGAAAGAGCCGAGTTAAGATTGGTGCAAGTTCTGGAGCACATTTTTTTAAAACGACTGCTAATGTGCCGTCAAGCCCAAACGATTTCTTAAGTTAAGGAAAGAAAGAATACGCTTAATGTGTTTTACCTTAAAAATAATATCGAGAATTTTATGAGGAACTGGGGTAATAGCTGGAATTGAAGGATTTTCGGGAGGGTCGAGAATTGAATTGGTAGCAAAATGTTTAGCAAATAGTTCTGCCTTTCCTTTAGCGGTGGAAATAATTTAATCTTCCAAAGTTAGTGGTGGAAAAGAACTGGTACAAATATTCCTACTTATGTTTTTCGAAAAGACCAGAAAGATTTGTTGCCATTTGAGCAAGAAAGAACTTTGTTTTTAATACGAGTGTCGAAGCAGTCTTTGGCTTCAAAAATTGTTTGATAGTAGTAGTTTCTTGCTTTAATGCTGGCCTGACAGTTTTCTGGACTGGTATCCTGTAAAAACCTCTTGTGAGCGTAAACTTTTAAAATTCTAGCTTCATCACAAGATTTGGAAAACCAGGGTTTGTTATTGGATTGTTTGGGATTCTTAATGGTGTGTGGAATATATGTTTCAATGCCCGATTAAATTGATTCAGTTAGTTGACTACAAATTTCATAAGGATCACGAGAAGAAAAGTAGATGGAATCCCGGGGGTAAGTGGCGCAGAAGTCCCTTAGTCCATTTCACTCGGCTGAGTTGTAGTGCCATACGGTGCGTAGTTGCATGCATTTATTTACCTCGCAGGGTAAGATATACTAACTAAGTCATGATCTGAGCGACCTAGAGGAGCTGTGACAGATGCTTGATAGAGTTCGGGGCTGGTGGTAAAAAACAGATCTAGAGGATTGGAACTATGATTAAAGACCCTAGAAAAGTAGGTAGGTTCCATAATAGGGTTGGTAAGAGAGTTACTGACTGCGAAGATTTCGGCTGCTCTGCCCTGGGGGTTTTGAAAAGCTCAGCCAATCCTTATTATGGACACCAAGCACGATTACTTCAGCCGATGGAAACTAAGAAATTGTGCTATTAATCTTTGTTGAAAGAAAGTCAAAGAATTCTACATCGGAATTATTAGATGGGATGAGCCAAAGGATATCGGGCCTACCCGATTCAAGATTGGAAACTCGAGCACAAGCTATGTGAGGAAAAGATTAAATAAGTTCGTAGCCTGAAAACAGAAGGTGGCTGGTTAAAGATTTAGAACTTATTTGAGTTTCCGTCAGAAACAGTATGTGGGGCTTAGATGACTGAAGGTGATGGTGAACGGAATTTAAATTGGTGTATTTGCAAAAAAAATAAAATTCTCGATGAAGGCCTGCTGGATGCACCCTTCGCCTCGAGATCCAAATAAAGGGGTATTTTAACTCCGGCACATTTTACATCCGGGTGTGCCGCCATCATTTGTACATAGTTTGGGGTTAAAAGGAAAAAAAGAAAAGAGAAAGAAGAAAAAAGGAAAACTGACTTACACACCCAGAACCCGAAACGTCCGTTAAGACTTCATGGGCCCTTTAAAGGGTCAGTGGGGTGGTACCTCCTCAGGCGAGGAAAGCTCCTCTATTATCTACTAAAATGTTACAAAATTACACCTTTTGTCCTACTATTTTAGGAGATATTAAAAATCTAATTATTGATTTACAAAAACTACAGAAATAACTTAACAAACTGATAAAACTATTTATTTTGTACGATAAAAACTAAAAAAGTTAAGGGGTGTAAATTTATAACTTGACACGCGGTACACCTTTGGTGTTAACATACTAAAAAATGATATTTTATAATATGTTAATTACCATACAAGAAATCTCAGGAGTCCCACCGGACTCCACGTCACCTTTAGTTACAGAAATTAAGGTGTCACCAGTTACGGGTTTACGTTTCTCCTATTTCAAATGAAGCGTTTTAATTAAGATTTTTTTTATTTCAAACGTAAAATTCAAACGCGTTCCGCAAATCGCGTTTGGTAAGTTTATTAACTAAGTTTTACGTAAACCAGCCTTTGTTTAATGTATTAAATTTGCGCCATTAAAGGTGAAACAGCGTATCTCTATCTGTGCTTAAAATTTCCACTTTTATAGCCGCTATTTGCAAAAATGCTTCTGTTAACCAACTTCACCTTTTTCATTTAACTTTTGTAGAATAACCAATCATATTTTATTTGGCCGGTTTATTTTAATATGTTTTTTATTATTATTTTTTTTACCTTAAAAAATCCCCTAATGTCCAATCCACATGCAATAAGGTACTTTAAATATTTTATTAAAGAAGGGAAAACATCTTTAATAAAAAGCCCAATTTTTTACAAAAGTAAGTAAAGGGTGTTTTTTAACGATGATATAACTTTATTCTATAAAAAATATGAAAGTAAATATATTGTGATCGAAAACATAATGCTATGTAAAAGAACAACTTATTACATTAACGTTTAAAAATTATTTGCGGCATGTGGCCACCGCGGCAGTCTACCAGATAGGTCATTCTTTTAGTACAATTTTGAGTGACTTTTTCGAGTACTTCCGGTCGTATATCATGAATAACACGAGTAATGTTGGCTTCTAAGGCTTCTATCGTTGCTGGTTTATCAGCATACACTAATGACTTGACGTAGCCCCACAGAAAATAATCTAGGGGCGTCACATCACAGGATCTGGGTGGATAGGTAACAGGTCCATTTCTCGAAATTAATTTGTCGCCAAACCTTGTTTGCAACAAGGCGATAGTTTCGTTTGCCGTGTGGCATGTAGCGCCATCCTGTTGCATCCACATCTCGTCTGGATCAATATCATCCATACGTGGTACGAAATCTATCCACAGTACGACGAATTAGTAACTCAGATGGACGATCGTGTGGCCCATAAAATTCACGAAGTCTTCTATGAGTCTGGCGAACAGATAACTGATTTTCAAACTAAATTTGGATAATTAGGTAACGTTGGTCAAGCGTAAGTTTATTTATGATGATTTGCCAAAGTATACTGAAAATAAATTTGTACAGTAAAAATGTACAGTGTCAGATTGACAGTAAAGTCTGACAGTTGTTGCCATGTAAAGTTCTATCCAACCCAAAAAACACCCTTATATAATCAGGTCTTGAAAAGCCTAAACGAGTTTCCAGCAGAACGAGGTAACGTTAAACAATAAATTTGCCATTTAGAAAACGATTTTTTTTCAAACGGTACTGTGAAAATATCATTTATGATAATAAAAAACCCAATATAGAGTTAGAGCCTTTCATATTAATATTAAAAGGTTTATCATCGCAACAAACAGGTTTTACCAACAATCTTTTTTATGGATAACTGGCAAATCGTTAATTAAAAAAAAAAACTAACAAACATTCCTAAAAACAAAATTTCATATAAAAAAGGTTTTCTCGTAAATTGTCGTCAAATAAATAAGCCGTTTCCATGTAATCGGGCTTTAAACATTGAACTATTTTTTCAATTTTTATTTTTGAGTTTGGTTTTTGGTACTACTACAAATATCCATATTTAAAATTCTAATAAATGTTTTTAAGGGAAATTTTATGCGCTACAAAAAGATCTCTTAACATATTTTAATAAATTCACTCCTTTAGAAGTTATGAAGCCAAAATAACTTCAACGTGAAATTACTATTAAAGGAGTAAATTCATTAAAAAATGTTAAGGGACTTTTTTGTAGCGCATCAAAGTTCCTTACAAAACATCTATTGAATTTTTTAAATATCGATATTTGTAGTAGTATTAAAAATCCAAACTCAAAAAACAAAATTGAAAAATAGGTTCAAAGTCCAATTACATGAAACAGGTTATTTGACGACAATTTACAACGAAAGCTTTTTATAGGAAATTTAATTTTCTTAATATTGTGTGTAAGTAAATTTTTTTAGATTAACGATTTGCAAGTTATGTATAAAAAAGATTGTTGTCAAAAACCTGTTAGTCGAGATGATAGACGTCTTAATATTATTATTAAATTTCTTAATAGGTTTTTTTCTACTCCCGTGCGCAAAATAGTTACTTTGCGTACTCGCTTGTTTGCGCAAAATTACACTTTGCGCACGCAATCTGACATTAAAACATGTAACTGGTTATTGGAGCAAGAACAAAAAGTCAAAACTGACAAATACTATTTGACGTTGGGAAATATTAGAATAAAATTAAATACCTATATGTATTTAATTTTCTAAGACACTCATAAAAAATATATTGTTTCTAACACTTGCACAAAGTGTCTTTCCCGCACTTACAGCTTATCCGAACTCCGCTTTGCGTCGTTTGTCTAAATGCTTTTGCGTGCGGGAAAGTAACACTTTGCGAACTTGTTAGGAAAATATCTATATCATCATAAATAATATTTTCACTGTACCGAAAAAAAAACATTTTTTTTGGCTTTGTCTAGAAAACCTACGCTTTTTATTGAATTTACAACGCACCGGTTAAAGCACTGACAATTAACATTTATATTAAGCACTTTGTTCACTAAAATTTAAATTTTCTTTAAAAGCCTTTTCTGCAAGGTGTAGGCTAAAATTGTCGTTAAATGAATTTTATAAAATCCTAATTAATTCATTAATTTCGATTGATGTTTTATTTCGGTTTTTATAGGATCATGATTTAAAATTTAAATTAAAATACAGGATGATTTAAAAGCCGATTATCAAAACGGAGTGATTCTACATAATGAAATAATGGTACAAGCTTTTGTGTTAAATTTTTTACAAATAATATTAGCTTTTAAGTTACAACTTCTGAAATTCTTGTTTCTAAACTTATTAACAAATTGTACCTTATAGTAATAAAATTTGAAAAATAAATAAACGATTTAATTTTTAAGAATAAATTTCGTCTAACCTGTATGTACCATTTTAGCAAGTGAACCCCTTATGATTTTTACTCAAAAAAGGTTTATTTTGTAAAAGTTGCTCAAGTAACCATTTTTTAGATATTTGCTTTAGGTAAGTGTAACTGCAAAATATGTATATAAAATGCATCAAATTACTCGTATTGGTGTAGGATAAAGCAGTTGTGGTTATACAATAAAGCACAAAAGTTCTCACTCGATATCTTGAGACAGAAACTAACTAGCTGGCTGGAACAAAATTGTTTTTTGATTATCTTTACTTGGGCCTTTAATTTTTTACATCAAGTCGCGAAGATAATGTTGCTGTACATTTTGGCACATTTTACAGCACTTTTAAAGACTATTTTTAAAACTTCTAGTTAGTTCTGGTTACCTTTAAATTTTCTATTTTTCGTAAAAAACCTTAAATAAAGAAGACCGAAACAGTCAATTAAAGCGACCGAGCGGACCATTGCAAATCGCTAAAACAAGAGGTTAAGCGGCCGAGAAACGCGTGCCATAGAATGTCCACTGTCACTTGTGCTTTGTACTGTATTTCTGTATTTAAAATTTGTAAAAAAACGTCTTTAAGTTTTTTACCTAAATTCTGTCCTATGACGTCGGATGCCGGTTAATGTGTCAAGGTTTGACATGTGTAGACACAAAAGCGATTTTTCCGGCTAAATAGCCATTTAGCCACACTCGGTCGGTATCGAGTTCTCGATATTCTTTTCGAAACCTATTGGCCTTTTTTCTCATCTGTTTTTACGTAAATAATTAATAGGATAAAGACTTCTTTAATAAGAGTAGTGCCTAGTTATGAAACTTTGGAGATATCGACTCGGAATCGAGTTTCAAATAAGTTAGGATTCACCTTTCGGTAGCGACCATAGATAACCTACATTTAGATCCGCAGTGGCAAGAAGCATTTTTCGGATTTTTACGACCTCGCGCAGTGGGTGGACGAACATGCGCACCAAAAAGCCGTGGCAAAATACAAACACCGGCCCCTGTACCCTTCGTCCGCGGTCTGACCGTAACGCTCATTAGCTACCGTACTTCGAACGGAAAACCAGGACGCCGACAACACATTCTTTTCTATAATGCGGATAGTTTGTTTGAAGCCGGGTGCGTTTACCCTTAACTGGCTTGCGCACAAACCGTTTTTTTCGCCCATGAAATGTAACTTTTATTTCGCGCTGGTTATAACATTGGCAATCCGTCGAGATCAGTGTTAGCGACTGGATACGTATTGAGACAGCGGTTAAGAATCCGCCTGATGTTCTGTTTCATGTCTGCGTTGAACCACTCTTCTCGAGGCGAGAAGCTGTACGCCTCAGTATATGCCAGGCAACCAGAAAATCGACAAGATTCTCGCCCACCCATAAATCACGAACCGATTTTAATTGGTAAAAAAATTATCAAAATATTCCATGTTCTGAGGAAGTATACCGATTTATGGTATATTCTATCTATACATATATCTCCGAATATTCTATTTTAATTTACAAATGTCAAAGTCGCGATGGTATACTAAGCCATTTGTAAAAACAATGGTAGGGGAGCCCAAGGGGGTTTTGGGATTTACTAGAGCGCGGCAAATTAATATACCGGAGATACCTTGTACCCGGTTAAATACTTTTACCAAATATGAGCCCTGTAGACAAGGCCGAGCACGTCAGATTAAGATAGGGTATATTCCACTAATCTGACAATTTGAGAGTGACGTAAAGAAAGCAAAGTTGTTAAAAATATCGTAGTTTTGACATTCTCGAGGGTGACTATATTTTTTATTAAAAAAATAATTTTAAGATACCAAAAATATATTATCCAATACGATCCGAACGATTTTTTCAAGCCGAAATAAAAACAGTATTTTATTGACATATTTAGAAATCTATAGCTGCCTCCCTTTGATAAAAAGGTATAACACATTATATAACATTTTTTTCTTCTTATCATCTAAGCTTTGCAATCCAATAGGTTTTTATTACGCTCGAGTAAATCCCCATTTAGAATCGTGGACTCCGCTACTACAAGAGCATATTTCGATAGGGTGCTAATACACTAAAATCTATTTATTTTAAAGAAAATTTATCTTTAACACTTTAACTACTATGTGTACTTTTATGAGTAAAATGCGTCCCCGTGTATGGTCACAGTCATTGAATAGGTCTAAAGAGTTGTGTACCTTATGCCGCCAGGCTTTTATATTAAAGTAAATTCATATTTGGTATACATTAGTTCATGACAAAAGATTTGCAATACAAAAAGAAATATATATATGTAGATATTTTTTTCCTGTTTGTATCATTAATGGAAATAAATGTAAGTTTTTTAAGTTAAGTTAATTTCTGAAAGTCATTTAGCGTCGGAAGTCGTAGTAGTGAAAGATATTAATTTAATAAAATTACTGAAAGAGAACACTACGAATCATGAGTTAAGAAATGCTTTAATACTTTATAACTTACTTTAGTATAATGGCAAATATGGAAAAGAAGACTAATTTGTAAAAAAAAAAACATTTACTTTATTTTTAAAAACCACAAGATTGGTAAACTCTAATGACCTAAAATGTTTTTAAAGATCGTATTACCTTTTAGTTATAACGACAAAATGAAAAACTCACATCAGGGTTAGTTTGTTTGTACGTTTTGCGGCCTACGGATTAGTGTAAAGGACCACTTTGGTAGCTTTTCCTGATCAAAGCTTTGTTTGAACTTTGATATTCTATTTGTTTGTTCCGGGATAATTCTCGAGGACATATATTACCCAAAAATGGGTTTAATAATTTATAAAAAAATAATTTTAACCTTTTAACTGTTGCTAACAAAAATACGAGTTGTCTCAAAATTTTAAAACAATTTTTTATTTTATTAGTATACAGGGTGATCATTTTTAAGTCGGCACTATTGCTAACTTTTTTATTATTGGAGATACGAAATCGGTTAAGGTAGCAAAGTAGTAGCATTTTTCCGCTGATTAACGTGCTGAAGAAAAACAATTAAACATCGGGTTTTTGATTTATTGCAAAAATAGACTTTTTCTAAATGGAACACCCTGTATATTGTATCACCATTCGAAAGATCTATCAAAGAGCAATTAAAAAGGTCTTTAGGTGTTATATCCAATTTTTAATAGTTTCGGAAATATGGGATCCTCAGGAATTTGATTGTCAACTGAAATTTTTAAAATAAAACACTCACTTATATTGCATCACCATCAAATAGATATTTTAAAGAGTTTTAGAAAAATACTACATTTGATATGTCTATTTCTTATAGTTTTAAAAATAGGGCCATTTAAATCTGAAAATTATTCCATTATATCTACAGCTCTAAGCTATAAGCACTAATGCCCAATTTCAGAATGTATGGTTACCATCACTTTTGGGTTAACTATTTTGGCAACACCAATCATATTTCAGTATTTCGTTGTTTCTGTGGTAACAAATATATGGTTAGTGTTAACCAAATATTGTGAAACTGGCCGTAAGTGTCGTAAATAAAATAGGCATTATAGCTAATAGTTTTTAGATTTGAATGGCCATATTTCCAAAACTATAAGAGATAGACATATTAAATGTGGTATTTTCCTAAGCTCTTTAAAATATCTATTTATAGGTAATGCAATATACAGGGTGTTTTATTTTAAAATTGCCAGTTTACTTTTAAATTCCCGAGGATAGCCATATTTCCGAAAATATTTAAAATTGGATACCTATAACACATAGGGACTTTTTTAATGCTCTTTAATAGATCTTTTGAATGGTGATATAATATATAAGGTGTTCCATTTAAAAAGAAGTCTCTTTTTGCAATGATGATTAATTGTTTTTCTGTTGGCAGCACGATAATTAGTGGAAAAAATGCTACTACTTTGCTAATTTATCCGACTTCGTATTTCCAATAATAAGGAAGTTAGCAATAGTGCCGACTTTAAAATGATCAACCTATATATAGCTGTAGCTCGAAGAGGTTCCTTCCGAAACATTTACAATGCGGATAAACTTGGCTACATCTGTTTCATTTTTAATATTTGAAAAAAGAGTTATTTTTCATTAAAACTTTTATTTTCACCCAGAATAAACTTTGTATTGTTATTTCAAAATGTCAAAAAATAGAATAGAGAAAATCCGATCTAAAATTTCTTATTTTTTTTTCTTTTTATAAAAATTAGTTATGAAGGATCGCGGTTTAGCTTTCTTATTAATTATCTATTTTTTTTCTTTTAAATATTTTTCTGACGATTTTATATTTTTAACAATGTTCATATGTTGCTCGGTGTGGTGCCAAACCATCGCGTTAAAGATTTCAAAAATAATAACCAAAAAATGTATAAAATATGTCTCATTTATTTAAATATTATAATAAAACAAATTTATTTAAATCTCAGATCCTTTATAAAAATCCTTTTGTTTCGGATCTTTATTAAAATTAAATTAAAAAATATAAAAATCTAAGATAAACTTAATCCGAACTCTTTAAACTCAGACCCGCATAATTTTTTTAGGTGTTAATGTTTACACATTAATTCCAAACCTGTAACTTTTACTCCTTATTGATGGAAGCGTCGTTTAGTCCTAAATATTCAAATAAAAAAGGTTATATTGCGACTCATTTTTAAAAAGGGTATTAAATTTCTTTTAACATTGCGCTCTGTTTTTTAAATTTGAGCTACGCTTTGCCAGGAAATTTAATTTTAAATATTTTACTGAACCTCCTATTTATAAACGGAGTTCATATATAAAAGGGTCGCGATATTTTGCCATGTTGGTAATGGTTTTGTTAATGCACCGAGAACATTTTCGTCTGTATTATTAAATAAGAAAAGTGTTAACATCACACGGAAAAAATTGTTGAAGAGAGAGTAATACCATTGCACGAAACTTTACAATTATTTGTAGTAAAATAGACGTAGCAAATGAAAATCAAAATATTTAGGAAGCCTTTTACAGTAGCTACTACCGAATGTTGTGGAAAAATTGTACCACAAGCAATAATTGTAAATTACAAAATGCATTATTATAACTTTTACTACAATTTAAGGCTTCCTTTATCACCGCTCTCTTGTATTATACATACATTACAACTTGTAGTAGTCACTACACTGCACAGCACATGCACAAGTGTTGAGATTATAATTTTCTTCGTTCTACAAAAAGACAAAAGTTCTTTACTGCTTGTATCTTTCAAACACTGTCAGATCTGGCGATGCAGATTTTCACACAAGCCAAAGGATTTTCCTTAAGAGAAAATTGCGATCACTAACCGCAAACTGGTTTGAAACTATGGGCAAGTTTTTAATTCCATCGATATAAAGTACGGTGAATTAATGCGCTAAATGTCAAATGACGTCACGGCATTTGCTACTAGATCCGATGGAACGAATTTTTAAAAACTGTTTCCTGTTTTTCTGCATCTGCCAATGCCAGCTGATTGTTGTCTGCCTTTTCATATTAGCGAAAGACGGAAATACAGGCGACAGACCAACGCTATCGAAGTGTATGGAGTCAAATGAAACCTTTTATACGCAGGGAACGGGGAAAGTCGACAAACTCAAAGGCTTCGTATAATTTTGTATCTCTCTGTCCGTCAAAACCGGCTTAGTGGGTAAAGCCGCTTTGTCTTTCCTTTCGTAATAATTTTTGTTTTCATTCCTGCTCTAGCTTAACAAAAGTATTTTTGTTGTAATATTAAAAGCTTCATTTTTTTAAGCCTAAATTTTGTAGTTTCATGCTGCCGCCAGACATTGTGCCAACTACGACAAACTTTGGCAAACACCATTTGTGTGCGGACGGGTAGTTCGTCTATATTCGTCTTTATTGGCCCAACTTTTCATAAGTCCGCTTGCTTACAAATAGTTTGCCAAATGTTTCGACAAATAGTTCGGCCACAAGTTCCCCCAATGTGTAGCGGCAGCATCAAATTTTAAGGACATTCAAACCTTAACCTTATTTTTGGACAGATACCAAATGTCAATCGGATAAAACTAATGTGTAAAATTTTATTTAGGCCTCTTATTAAAAGTAATAAATCCATTTTTAGTGATAATATGTTAAATAGTAAAACAAATATCGGGTTAAAATGATTTTATAGACTGTAATAATCAAAAGAAAAAAACTATTACTATTATATTTAACAATGGTGCGGGTTGTCCGGTTCTACCACCCAACTGACCATCACCAGCCGCCGCTGTTATGTTGTATCACCAAATGCAGATTTTAGATATTATAGCACCTGTGTACATTTATTACCTACATTCGATTGAACTGGAAGTGGAATAAACTTTGATATTTAAAATTGAACATCCTGACTATTTTGAGGATTTAAATACTTTAAGTTATTGTAACACCATTTAGCCATATTTGAAAACTAGAGATATACCTTATCTTCCGCCTTTCCTTTGTGGCTACGCTCGCTACCTCCTTACAGCTACGCTACGCAACATATTTTCCCATCTTCGTCCTTTCCCAACACTTCTCCGGGTAACGGGACGCCTTTACCATATATATGAGGTATTTTCTTCCACAAATAAACTGAGGGTAGGAAGGGCGTACCATAAGCGACTTTCCTATCGCTCCACAAGGGCACTGGAACTGGGGCGGGCTGGCTTACCGCAACCAGCGTTTCCACAAAGGTCACTGGGAACGGGGCGCCTCCACCATATGTGACGTATAAAATTTTGAAATACATATATGAGCAAATACCATATGGAACTATCTCTTAGACCATGAGACCGAGTGGACTATCACAATAACTTTGCATTTTTAAAAACCCAACCTAACTTATTAGACTAACTAATGTTAGTGGGCATATCCTAGGGATAGCCTGTACGAGGCTGAACAAACTTAACTTTATAGTTTACTTCACTAACTGCTTGTTATCTGATAAACAATCAATCTCAATCACTAAATTTTGTTCTCTTTAAATATTAAATTTTTCAGTATTTGTTTTGTCATTTCTAGAGCAACTCTGCTTGTTTGATGTTTTTGTTTTATTATTATAAATAAGGTAACCTAGAAAATTGTTTTGATTTCTACTTTTCCAAACCTTGACACTTCCACGTATTGTTTTGTGGCACCAAATCTCCCAATGTTAAACTGACCGATTGATATTTGAGATTTTCCCAAAAATGTATATTTTTAAAATTCCCAAAATGTATACTTTTTTATAGTTTTAAACGTCCAAAAAGTCGCACAATAAACAGGTTCTTTGGATAATGTGCCGTCGGTGGACTTTTCCAAAACGCTGGCTTCTTTTAAAACCAAAAAAGACGGGTTACGGCTTTATTATTATATGTTATATCAGGATGCGCTTGCAGAATTTTTATTCTTAATCTTAAAATATAACGGATGTTTTCATTAAAATTATTGAGGGGTATCATATTTAGAAGTTCAAATTGTACAACACTTCCGGTAAAACAGGAAGTAGTATTATAGTAACCTCATAGGGGTAGAGTCAAATAAAAGAAACAATTTAGAAATTTTAAATTTCTGTAATGTTCATTTGTTTCTTTATAAAACTAGAATAATATGTGGTCATCTAGACATTTTCCCAACGCCATTGTTTTTTAACCAAAAGATATATTATGGATATACAGGGTGTTTTTTAAACAAATGCAAAAAAAAAAAGGAGGTGATTCCGAGTCGAAAATAAATGTGGGTTTGCTTTTATAAGCATAGGGTCAAAGAGTCAACCATAAGGGAGATATCGCAGTACAAAAATTGCAAAAAGTAAGCGTTTTATTTTATCTCAAAAACGAGAAGTGCTAGAAAATTAAAATTCTTTAAAAATATTGCTTATAATAAAAATTCACTTTTCAAGTAGATTTGCACACATAAATTAAAGAGGTGGAAATAGACTACTCTAACGTTTTCGCTAACTAAATTTAAAAGACACTTGCAAAATGTATAAATTGGGATAGACTGCTTTATTTAGAATCTTTTTAAGCTTTTGTATTTTTTTCGTTAAATTTACCAGTGTCAAATAACAAAATTAATATGTAAATTTAACCGTGCCGGAACAGAGAAATGTATTTTATAAAAAATTCTACAGTGTTTTCCAACTTATCCGACAAACTTTAATGGCTTATTCTACACTATAAAATATGAAAAAAAAAAATGTTATAAAATTTTGTTCTAAACGTCTTAGTTTTCGAACTACAGGATGTTAAAATTTTTAAAAAGTTATTGTTTTTTTATTAAACTTTTATATCAATAGAGATATTTTTAAAAATTTGGTGAACGCTTTTTATGCACCAAAACACATTTTTTGGCATACAAGAAAAAATGTTTTTATTACCAGTGTCGTCCATAAGGGATTTTTAATACCAAAAATGGTACGCCACTGCATTTTCTAAAATAAAATATAATTTTTAAAATTCTTAGTAAGTTTGGAACAAATTTGATCCCTATGAATTTTATAATTTGATACACAGTTTTCGCTTAAATAAATAAAAACTGTTACTTGGCACGGTCAATTTGTATGTGTAATATCAAAGACAAGTTTGTTTGTAGTTTCACTATAAACTCCCAGGACAATACTAAGTTTTGGTCATCAGTTTGGACGCTGGCTTGGCTGATTTTATAAAGCGGTAAATGATACGTACTGTTTACGTGTGTACTCGATGGATACCCGCTTCATAAATTCCTAGAAGCGAGCGTCCAAGCTGATGAGCAAAAATTTGGCATTGTTTTGGTTGTCTATAATGAAACTATAATTGTCTTTGGTAATATCAAATTCTACAGTAAAAAATTACCTTCGATATTTTTATTCTTTAATAAGATGAGGATTTTACCATGCCGAGAAAGGTTTTTATTTATTTACGCGAAAACCGTGCATCAAATAATAAAAAGTATAAAGATCAAATTTATTTCAAACTAATGAAAATTTTAAAAATAATTTTGTTTTAGAAAAATGTACCAATTTTTATTATAAAATATTTACCCTAAACCCCCATGGACGACACTGATAATGCATTTTTTTCTTGTATGCCAAAAATGTGCTTTGGTGAATAAAAATGCGTTTTTATTTTTAATATTTTTATTTGTATAAAAGTTATAAGAAAACAATAATTTTTAAAAATTTTAACACCCTTTAGTTCGAAAACTAATTTAGGAAAACAATTTATATGAAATTTTTTATACTTTTGAGTGTAGAATTAACCCTTAAAGTTTGTCGGATAAGTTGTAAAACACCCTGTATATATCTGCTGTCACCTACGGCATTTGTAATATAGTCCAAGATCCCAGTGCCCCCAGACCTTCCTTATTTTCTCAGGAATAAAATATATCAAATAATGTAGTGCTAGTATATACCATGCGTGTATGCATATTTCTAGCTTGAGCCTTCTGCCAATCTACAGGTACCAGGTGCTAAAGGTGGATAAAAATAGTTACTTACTAACTTTTCTTAAAATTTAAGTGCTAATTTTTATGTATATTTTAGAAAATATTATTAAAAATTCATAATTAATTCTCGTCTAATACCAGACTCATTTTGGCGGCCCTCATTTATACCAGGCGCTTTAAAACTTCACAAAAATTAATGTATCTTTACTTACAATACCAGTATTGATTTTAATATATATTACGGAAACAAGTTTAGATACCAAACTGGCTTCTTCTTCTAACTTAAAACTGTTTGTCACTGCTTGTGCGGTGAATGCGATCGGAACTATGGATGTTATATAGAAATCTGTTTATTCAGTAAAATTATTTCATACAGAAATCTACTTTACCAACAGGTGAAGCGGAGGCCGCTCACGCGGTTTAATTTTGAATTTAAAATATTACCGGGTGATTGGTAAAAGTAATTTAAGCAACATTTTTAGAAAAACGAATTGTAGTAGGAGATCCGAATAAGAACGGCTTAGACCCATCTTTTTATCGGTCAAAATATGGTTTATATTAAAAATAGTATTATAATTAAAAAAGAATCCATAGGGTTGCCTAACAATTCATGGTTAAGGCCATTTTTGAAAAAAAAAATGATATATTGGTATTGGCATAAAGGATACAAAAACAATATACAGGGTGACTCAAAAATTTTAGGATTATTTTTAAAATTAATCTTACCGTTGAACATATTTTTAAGCAACCCTATGGCAAGACATTTGTTTAATATTATATGTAATACAAATCAGTTTTTATCCGGAAAAACAGAAGGTCGCTTCCTATTAGGATCCTAGATTATTCTTTTTATGTTACAAACAAAACATACAATTACAATAAATAACTCATTTTTCATAAAAATGATACTTAATTTACCTAACCAATTACCTGTTAATTGTTATTAGGAATACATTAAAAGAACACCAAGAATAAATACGAACATAATATATTAAAATAAGTTCATAGAGAATACTAACACTTCTTACTGCTAGATATTTCTAATGGTAACCTACAAAAAAGTCATTTACATTTAAAACATATACGTAATTAACTTGTACCTATAAAAATTTACAACCTAGAAGAAAATTAATTGTGAGCCAAAGGTTTTGAAAATATTAACAACTATTACAAAAAGCCCTTACTTTGGTTTAAAAAGTTACTACAATGCTATTGAAAAATAAAAGATTTAGAGAAAAGGGAAAAATATCTATAGATAATAGTTTCTACAGCCTGGACATTTTAGTGACGAACTAAATCTAGAATAACCATAAAAAAGATCATATTTGTGCCTTAAATTACAACTAAAAAGCATTAAGGAGTTACATATATGTTTAATAATGATTAAATTTAATAAATGATAATAATGAATACTTTGAAAAATTGTTACAAATATCCACTAGTGTATATGATTCTGGTAAAAAATTATATATGTTAAAACTAAATTGTCTGTTAAAGCAGTATATATTTTACATTAATTTTAACAATATGTACAGGGTATTCCATTTAAGACGAAAAGTTGCATATAATATGACTTTTCCCGTATTTTTAAAGAAATTTAAGATAGCCAGTCGATGAATTTTAGCTTGGAGAATTTAAAAATCGTATTCAAAAATAATTGCATAAAAAACAATAGACTTACGCCATAAATGTTGGATTTTTAAATGAAACCATATTTTTTATTATATTTGAACTCTATGGTCAATTCTAAGTTTTTTTTATTAAGGGTACTATATGTTTATTTTTTACTGTTCTTGAGTTATTGACGCTTAAAAGGTTACATTTTTGGTTTATGTAATTAAATATTTTAATATGAAATACAGGTAAATACCTGATACTTTAAAGTCATTTTTTTATTGCTTTGAAAATTATCAATGTATCTCCTTTTTGCTTCAATGGCATTTTCTCCACACTTGTAATTAGCGTAACGAATAATTCATTTTAAAAAACTAGTATTAAAATCCATCAATAGATAACAATTTTAATGACTTTGAAGTATTAGGTAATCACCCACCTTTATTGTGTATTGATATATTTAATAAAATAATATTAGCCGAGAATATCACTTTTTCAGCGTCGATAACCGAAAAACAGTTAAAGACGACATAAAGTAATTTTAAATATGGCAAAGTCAAAAAATATGCCCTTTTTCCTCCAAAATGGAATATCCTGTAAACATTTTTTGATTTTTGTAATTCATAACATTCATTATTATCAATGAGAATGAGAAAGGTTTGCCAAATTATTAAAACTAAACTGAACTAAACTAAAATGAAATAAATATATTTTAATATAACTTTTTTTTAAATATCTTTTCTGGTGGCTTTAAATTTTTCATAAGCATGAAGCTTTACAGGGTCAATATACTCCTTTTTAGGGTTGGTTGATAAATATTTAGCAAATTTAAATCGGTGCCATTTACAATTTTATTGACCTGTTTACACCACCATAATAAAGAACATCTGATAATAACCTGTCGTAATTTGTCACTTAATTTATGCTGTGGACAATTAATAATTTCAAAATTTAAATTTTTTTGAAGAATACTTTCCAAAACTTTTGAAATGTTATTTATAGAACATAATCTTGGTATCAAATAAAAGAGATAGTTTAATGAATTTTCAATAAGGAATGTTAAATACCGACCAGGTTTCAGTAAATGGGCTCTTTTATACTGTCTAGCCTCTATGAAATCATCATCCATAGAAATGCCATGTCGTAAAGACTATGATTATGATTACAGGTTTGACAATTTTTAAATATTTAACATTTTACAATCATTCTGAAAATAGCACCACCTATATATGTTAAAGAACAACGAGAAATTTTGGCTTTTCTATGAATAATAACTTCTTTAGGTATGGCTGGTATATTAGGAGTACTTTCCAAAAAAGAAAATCCAGTTACAGATTCTCCTGTTAAAAAACATCTTAAATTATCTAGACAATCAGTAGCCATGCCTTTTTGGCAGTTAGAGCCAGGAGAATGGGTTAACATAAAATTGTTTACTACCAAAGACTTAAAGGATGAAATAAAATGAGATACACTGGGATTTGTATTTCTAACACCATGACTCCTAATATAACTAAAAAAATTTTCTAGGGAGTCTTTATTAAAAGCACCTGTTAAAATATACTTAAATTTATACTTTGTCAAAAGCAGACATTTTAAATATAAAAATCCTCTAATGGTTTGTTTCAAATTTTGTAAGAATGGCACTTTTACCATTTTCTGGTTTTTTAAACAAAAAAACCTCATAGAGTCCAATATTTTGACGGAATCACGCCAAAATTCTTTATGAATTGATTTTATGGTTACAGCTGACTTCAAAGGTTTGGCCTGTGGTTTTGACTTTTTGTAATGTTTAATGAATCAAACAATTTGTCCAAAAACAATATGGGGTCAGCTGTTTATCCAGCTTCAGGTGAAAGGTTGTAATTATCTTTAATATCTGAAAAAGAAATATTGTAAAATAAACTTTGCATTAAACAGACATACATAAAACTTCATAAGCTTTACAGCATTTTCTGAAAGTTAACTTTTATTTTAAACACAATGAAAGTAGTAAGTAGCAAGGATTACATTGTTGTATTAAAGAACATTTTCTCTAAATGTTTTAGGATAGTAATTTTATTAAATCTAATAGTCTATGCCTAAACAAAACAGCAAAAGGTATGTAAATTTATATATGAATAGTTTAGTTAGGAAGAAGGTCCCTCTCTCTTAAAGGTTAAAAATATGTAGTAAAGAATTTTACCCCACTGTGATATACGCTTCATTAGAGATCCAACAGTATGACTAAATACTTGCGTACAATTCTTGACCTTCATTTTATTTATTTTTGAAGGGATGATGTGTGCATCGGTCATTTTGGTACATATCCTTAATGACGAATCTGACATGTCAAGTTTGTAAAACTGATCTATGTGTACCCATTTGGCAATTTTATTTTCTCCATTTAATTTAAAATGTAAGTTTTTGGTTCAAAGGTTGTTCCTTATCCCTTTAAATAAATGGAGTACATCAAATAGGGGAATAATCTCCTTCTCATTAATTAAAAATCCAAAATATTTATTTTCCACATTATTTTTAATGCAATCCTCTTTTGTCTCATTAATTAGCATATTTATACAAGTTTGGTTGGTGGTTCCCTGGTCACACACGGTACCTACGACCTCCAATCCAATATTTTAGCATTCGCTAATCACCAACCTTATCATTTCCTTTAGCTTAAGGGAGTTTACAGGCCCTTTACTAAAAGTAAATGCAATAGGTTGTTTCCACTGCCTATATGCACCTTTTAACAAAAACACATTTGCATGGTCAGCTAATACTGATCGCCTTTTAGTGTAGTGTCATAATCTTCAATTCCCAAAATCTGATCTGCTTTCCGCTGATAAGAAATGTTCGTTTGAAGACCTATTTCGTCAAACAATAAAAGGCATAATTTTTCTTCCTCCTTCATCTTTTCAACAATAGTTTTTAAATTGTCAAATATTTGCTTATTAATACCTGGATAGAATGGAATTTTCTGTAAAATCAGACCAAGAGTTCGGGAAGAAGGTAATGCAAAAATTTTGCTAAGTAAACGGTAACCTTTTCCACTGCTTTTAAAAAGGGAAAGTGCCAAAATCTTTTCATCCAGTGTGTAACGCCTGGTACGGGACCTTAAAAGCTGATTTCTTACTTGGCACATAACAAAATGGTAGGTGAGATTATTAATATACTTCAAAAGATCTTGAAATCTGTCAGATTTTTCTACCTTTCCTGCCATTGCCAAGCGTTCTTGATATGATTTAAATTTTTTTGCATACCTGACATTTTTACACTCCACCGTGTTAATGTTCTATAAAATTCTTTGGCTTTTGGTGTCAGCTGATTTGAGCGTGTGATATTCACTCTTCCCAAAATGGAATTTCTTTGGCGAAGACCTAAAAAACATGTTTACTGTAACATATACTTATACAGTACGTCCACGGATGGACTTTACATATACAGATTGTCCACAGATACAGTTTACAAGAAGACAGAAATGGATAAAAAAATCATTTTTTGGCAAAAAGTTCCTGTTAAATATTTTTGCTTGTACAAGAAAAAAATGAATTACTAAAACAAAATGTTGATTTAGTATACAGGGTGCGCAAAACTTGAAAAACATGATTTTTCTCCAAGAAAAAACTACCTTTATTTTTAATTTTTAAGCAAAATGTCCTTTGAAAATGTATTCATAATAAAGTTGGTAATTGATAAAAATAATAATATAACATTTTATTAAACTCACTAATTTAACGAAAATCCCTTGATCACATTCGTCTGCAGCTGGAAAAATGTATGGTACCTATATGAATTTGTGGGGACACAACAAAAACAGGTATTTAAAAAGCTAATTATGACACTTTTTTAGTTGTTTTATTATAAAATTTACAATTATTTATTTTTAATAATTTTCAAAATCAATTTTTAAAGCTTTTTGATACCATTGCAAAATGAATAAAGTCATTCAAAATGCTATTGTAAATAACATTTTTAAATGACATTTTGTTTAGAAAATAAAAAATGAAGGGTAGTTTCTTCTTGGAAAAAATAATGTTTATTAAGTTTTTGCGCAGCCAGTATACAAAATCAACCTGATGAGCATTTCTTATACCAGCAAAATTTTTCATCAGGAATAACTTGATAAATGATATTTTGATCCATTTGTCCGCTTGTAAACCCTCTCCGTGGACAGTCTATATAGTTTTCGTATTTAATGCCGAAAATAAGGTGTTTTAAAATTTGACTAAATTACGGATAAAGAGCTTTGTTATGGCCTAATAGACAAAAGAAATATCTAAAGGTATTACTAATCTAGTGCACATTTAGATCACAATAAATAATCACTTTAGTATATTTATCTTAGAAGTTGTACCTAGATTGATGCAAAACTAAAATTACACAGAAATTTTCTAATTTAAATTTTAA